>JACXGM010003036.1:6582-43748 GCA_016801145.1 Umbra pygmaea | reverse complement strand
TCCAGGCCTACACACACACATGAACTCTCACACACATGTACAGATACACCTCCCTTGCCCCATCCCCCGCCTTCGCAGCTTCATACCCACCAGCCTGATAAGCCGGGTCTCTAGATAGCGCCGTATGATGGCTGCAATCGGGATGGGTGCCTATCCCGCTGGTTTTCCCTCATTGCCCTTTTTCCCGCTCCCCACCACCACTGTTGCTAGTCCTGTTCAGAGTGTGTACTTAAATGTGCTAAAATTGCTGAGGTGTTTTTTTCATGTTACCACACTGTACCCCTGAAGGGGCATAATATGGGGCTCTCTTTTTTTTCCCCTCATCTTTCCTCATGTAATGCTGTATTGTTTTTCTAATTCCTGTCTTCTTGTCCTGTCTACCCGGTGATGTTCTTATTGTTGTTGTATGGACGGGTTGATGGCTAATTTCACTGATTACTTGTGTATATTTGTGATTATGTGACAATAAAGTTGAAAGTTGAGTTGAAAGTTGAGTTGATCTAGAGATGGACTCTCAAAAAAAAAAAAATGTTACCGAGGGAATACATACAGAAAGAATAAATTAGAATATTCTACAAATTAAAAACTAAGGTAACACTTTTTAACAACCATCATTTGTAGATGGTAAATTAATAGTTAACTAATGTTTAGTAAATTGTTATTTCACTATTAACAAATAGTTATTTTACAGTTAATAAACAATAAAATGATATTTAATCATGTTTATTAATCATTATTAATGCTATAAATTAACTGTTTATTGTTGCACACATTATATCAATTATATACCATATTAGTTAGTGGTTATTGATTAAAAAATGTAAACCTTTAAGAAACTGTTTACAAACATGTATAAACATTACCTAAACAGATAGACCAGATATACTCCCAACACTTTGTAAATATTGACTAACTGGTTTGTAAACTATAGTCAAAAACTTGTTTAGTTTAGTTTACCTTCATTTTAGCAGGCAAGTTGACTGAAAACAAGAGCTGTGAGGCTTCATGCGCAGTCCTCCTGCCGACTTGTGCAGGCACCGAAAGCGCAGCTTCCAGATTTCAATTGCACACTCGACAACTTTGCGTGTGCGAACGTGTGCAACATAGGCTATTTCAGCCCGAGTCTGTGGGTTGGTCAGCGGTGTGAATAAATATGTTCTCAGAGGGTATCCACTATCCCCGAGGAACAGGCTCTGACCAAACCCCTCTCTCTCCGCTTGTTCACCCACGGCAGAATTGGCCCAGACAAAACTGTCGTGGGTGCTGTCTGTCCACCTTGCCACCACGTCGGAGATCACACCCCTATGGTCCACTATAACCTGGACATTTATGGCCACGTATCCCTTTCGCGATATGTACGCCTGACCAATTACTGATGGATTGGCAATAGGGATGAGTGTGCCATCCACCAGGCCCAAGACTCTGGGGATGCCAGCAATGGCATGACAGCCCTGGTGCACCTCCTGGACCTCCTGTCGTGTTGCCGGCAGCCGGATGTAATCCCCAGCATGGCGCAGAAGGGCGTTGGTGACAGTGTGGACGCACCTCCACACCGAGGTCGTGCTTAGGCCGTAGCCCTCTCCCACGACCTCCATGAAGCTCCCTGTTGCAAAAAACCTTAGCGCTGCAAGCAGCTGGACTTCAGGGCTTAAAGCAAAATTCCACCACGTTAGCCTGGCAAGCGCAGGTCTGAGAAGGTCCAGCACCTCCATAATGACTTGCCTTGGGAGGCAATTTTTTTTAAATATAGCCACGTCAGGCAAAATGTCAAAAGGGCTTAAGTTTTGCCAAATAAAACTATTGACATGGACTAAACGGCTCCACTGCCGGCGCCGTCTTTGATTCAATACAAGGACACGTTGGATCGCTGCCATAGTTGGTCGCTTACTGGACACCACCATGCTTACCCATTTAAAGAACTTCGCCATTTAGAGCCAAATTGTTTGCCAGACTTTAATGATCAAATATGATTGCCAATTTAAACGCTTTAATTACATTACGAAACAGCCTAGGCTAATTACCACATATTGGTTCTGATACCAAATAAAGTCAATTTCCTAAATAGGCCTGTATCCATTGCGAACTAATTTTATTATAGTTATAAAATGTCCATAAAATCATTGTTGTAGTGGCGGGGACTAGCGGCTTGAGGTCAAACAACGCTAAGAGAGAGCTTACGAATGGTCCAGATCAACCTTACGAAAGTGTGACTTACAGAAGATATACTTAGCACACAAACGTTTCGGGAACCGTGCCATGAGGTTAAGAGAGAGGTTAAGGAATAGGTTAAGAACTACTTAGCGATAAGAACGTTTTGGGGACCCGGGCACTGATCTATTTGTATCATTTCTCAGTCAGTAATGGGTGCATTTAGGTAGTACAATTTTATTACATAAGTTAATATTTGATTAGAAAATCCATTTTCAGGTTATGTTTTTACATTTTGCTAGATAAATTGGCAAGAATGTTATGTTGATTTTCTTGAAAGACTGGGCAAAATGTACTACATGTGCATCTATTCAATTAACTCACTATCACTCCTTGTCTAAAGAGTTACCATCAGTTAAACATTTTCACATTATTTTTATTGAGCACAAATCTGACCTCAATGTGCAATCTACATAGTAGTATAAGCCTACAACAATTGAAGTAAGAACCAGACAAAATGCTGATATTTGTTAATCAAATGTCAGCAGTAGTGACAAATTCCAAGGTATAGCACAGTGTGTTAATGAATGGCAAAAGATTAAAATAAAATTGATTAGTACCCTAAATGTTGTCCTTTCATACTCAGACATTAATTTGTTTGAGGATCCCCACAGATGCTCAATAGGGTTTAGGTCTGGAGACATACTTGGCCAGTCCATCACCTTTACCCTCAGCTTCTTTAGCAAGGCAGTGTTCATCTTGGAGTTGTGTTTGTGTTAGTTGTGTAACCAAGTAGTCCAGTGTGCTCAAACCAGACAAGTGTTCATTTTTCACAGCACATAGTAGAATGTTGTGTTTAGCAACATATATTAATGTCATTCATGAAAAGCCTTCCAGCTAAGTCAAATTTATGTTTTCAGCCCCTGCACCTCCTACTGCTTCATTGGCAAAACAGAGAGACCAACACCAACTGCATGTCCTTCAGGAGAGGCTGGAATGGCAGAAGAAAAAGATTAGTGAGCTTGAGTCAGAAAGGGACTTCCTCAGGGGGCAAGTCTCAGCACTGACAGGTAGAATCACTCTGCTTTTATTTTGAAATGTTGTATTGTTCATCGTTGTAAGATCGCTCTATACCAATCTCGCATTGGCAGTGTCTCCACCAAAGATATACATACCCCAATCAATAAAATAAAACACAGCTGCATAGTGCTTAAGTGATGGAAAAACTGGTGTCAGAAGGTTGGTGACGTTGACCGCCATAGCTTCTGCACACCATCACGGGTAGCCCAAGGATAGGGAGATATGACAGTGGTGATATACTGACAATGCTTTACCAACATCCAACTCTAACAACCTACAATAAAGTTTGTATTATTTATTATTGAGACACGTTTTGAATCTTTTTCAGCAAAGGAAAATAATGATAATCAAGTTGTAAAGATTTGTGCAAGCGAAAGTGATAGTGAGATGACCACTTCTGATCTATCTACCTCGACATTGTCCTCGTCTTCATCATCCCCCCATCGAAAGAGAAAGCAGAAATCCAACAAAGGGCACAAGAGAGCCAAGAAGCAGAAGGATAAAAAGAATGTGTTCAACTCAGCAAGATGCAGTAAGTTACTTTAAGCCTGTTGTTCACTAGAATTTTTACTAATTTCAAATTCTCAAAATGTACATGCTTTGCATCAAACATTCATTTGAGCTATGAAGCCACATAGAGTCTGCACGGTGTAGTGGGCTAAGTCACTGCCCTGCAAGACAGACTACATCATGGTAGTCAGTGGTTCAAGCCTGGCTACAGCTTCTCCATCTTTTCCTGGAACCCCCAGAATGAGGTAGCAAAAATTGGCTAAAAAAATATGTTCCTTGCTTAGACGCTCTACAGCACGTGCCTGTAAATTCTAAAAAAAAATGTTTTCCTCCACCTGCCAAATGGCTAGTGAATGATCAACTTTAACCAGCCACTTAATAGAGTAATACAGTTATTTTGGCTGGTGAGTGATGCAAATCTACCAGCTACCCACATATTTTAGCAGTATTTGGCTGGAAAAATTGTGCTAATTTTGAACCGTGGTGGCCAGGCGAACGTGTTTGCCCCCCTTCTAGAACTGCGACTGTTGCCAGGTCAGAGGAGATCCTAACCAATTACTGAGCTATTCTTTATAATTTCAATTTGTTGTAGTCAGGCTAAATTTGAGTCACTTATTTATTGATTACCCAATGTTATCAATAAGTCTGGAGTAAAACTTACTACAACTTGTGGAATATCTATTTTTTCTGAGGTGTTATATATTTTTTGTCCACTAGATGTTGACATTAACCACTCTCAGCACATGCCTGTTTGAATCTGTACCCTGCTGAAAAACCATACCCTAACACTTAATTTACCTTGGAACCTTTACACTATCTGTCTCATATTATTAGAACCAGTAGGTTGTTGAGTTAAGAGTAGATGATCAGTTTTTGGGTAGCCCAGGTATAGGTTTATGGTAGAGACTTATTATCATTAAATAATATTCCTACCTCAGTACATTAGGTTTTTTTCTTCTTGGGAGAGAATTGTTGCAAAATGTTTTATAGTGAATATAAAATAAGACAAATGAGAGATTGCTTTCTAATTTTCTCAATTTGTGATCTATCAAATACACAGTTAAAACATCTGTACTTATTGACTGGGTCTTACTCAGGTTTAGTAATCAGACAGACATTACTTGATCCTTGACCTTATATTTTTCCGTAAGAAAATAATGCTTTATAGCATTTCATAGTAACACACTTCAACTCAAATGTAAATTCAAAGTATAATACAATTTTATTAATACAAAGTAAAAATCAAAATAGTCGTCACCATTCTTAGTTATACATTGTGTATTACAATCCCCATCCAAAATCACATCTGAGTGTCAACACATCACAATTTACTACATGTTAATACATCAATTAGCAACCAGGTGGGTACTACACATTGGTGGTGGATGAGGTGGGCCTTCCCCCTCACTGTGTAAAGCGCTTTGAGTTCCTTGGAAGAAAAGCGCTATATAAATTGAATGCATTATTATTATTATTATTATTAATTCTTTTTACAAAATCATATATAAAATCACACTGCTAGAACAATTCCTACATCAACGACCATTCACAATAAAAATCCAATTGTTAGAACATCATAAATTTAGTTGGTAACAGAAAACAGTGCAATTGCAAAGCGGGTCATGTATAATCCTTAATTACCTTTGACAAATCTTTAATACCAATTCCAAACATACATTACATCAATCCATTTCAGTCAAGAATGATACTTGCAAAAAATTTGAAAAACTGGTGAAGGCTCGTGTTTAAATAGTGAACCCGCAAGATGATTCCCCACAAAACTTATAAACCTTCCAGAATCTGTAATCACCAAGTATCCACACTTTAAGTTTTTGGGACTAAAATAGTCATGAGTTTCAAATCGCAAACACTTTCACCAACCATTCAAATTTTGAGAATAATAAATGTCTCTTTACTCACCAAGACTTAACCTCCTCTCTGGTTTGTTAAATCCTGATTAAAATCGGTATGCTAAATTCCAGGTAAAAATAGTTCTGTCATTGCATTCACAAAAATATTCAACTAAGGAAAAGATGGTCTGCTGTGTGATCGGACCGTTTCTGTACAAAGCCTGCCTAATGCGCAGATCCAATCTTTATAGATCCCCTACAGAGACCCCCCTTAATTTTACGACCCACATAACCATCTCTGTCCTATTTCAGAGCGAGGTTTTAATGGACCAGACACCTAAAAGGGATTATCTAACCTACACATCTAATACATTCCACGCATATATTTTAAGATCATAAAACCCCAAAACTAAACAATGCCACACATATTCAAATCAACAGCTTTCACACAATATAATGCTGTTCTCAAAAAAATCCCACTTTTAACAAAATACATGTTCCATAATTCCCAAGCAGTTCTAGAGGTTTCTAAATAATAAAACTACTCCTACGAATAGTGCCATGGGATCTTTAGTGATCACAGAGTGTCAGGACACCCATTTAACATCCCATCTGAAAGGCAACACCCTACGCAGGGCAGATGTCCCCATCACTGCCCTGGGGCATTGGGAATGATCTTTAGACCAGAGGGAAGACTACCCCCTACTGACCCTCCAAAACCACTTCCCGCAGTACTGGTCTCCCATCCAGGGACTAACCAGGCCCACCCCTGCTTAGCTTTAGAAACAAATCAGCAGTGCAATACAGGGCTCTTATTCTGCTGGCCTATATTTTTATTATAAAGGTGCAATTGATTATTATAATACATGGCTAAATGGATTAGAAACACTTAGATAATAATACTTTGTCAGTGGTTAGTAATTGGTTTGTAAACTGTCTATAAATATTTTCTGGATGGTTATTGTAAAGTTGGAATTGATGATTATAATACATTGCTCTAAGGTTAATAAATATTTCTGAACCATCTATAAACGTTATTTAGTTGGCCATTGTTAAGTTACGACTGATTTTTACAATACTTTACAAGTACTAAATAAATGGTTTGCAAACCATCTATATAAATTATTGGAATGGCTGATATAAAGTTGCAACTGATGTTTGTAATAATTAGTCAATGATGAATAAGTGGTCTATAAAGCATCAAGTAACATTTTTTGGCCCCATTATATCTGTTATTGATGTTCCATGAAACAGTGATTTGTGCACTGATAATAGTTTGTCTTATCAGCAAATTGAACACGGTTTGGATACGGTTTACAAACCAATTAGTAACAATTAACGAAGTATTTGGAATATCTGGTCCATCTATTTAGGTAATGTTAAATTGTAAAGGTTTACAAACTTTTTTTAATCATTACCTAATAACTAGTATTGTATATGAATTATATAATGTGTGCAACAATAAACTGTTCATTTATAGCATTAATAATATTAATAAACATTATTAAATATAATTTTATTGTTTGTTAACAGTAAAATAACTATTTGTAAATAGTGAAATAACAATTTATTTAATATTAATTAAATCAATCAATTTACCCTCTATTAATGATGGGTATTATAAAGTGTTACCAAAACTAAATTTTTCATTGTTTTTACTCTTTTACTAGCATAACTAGATTTTTTTACTGTAGCATAAGATTTTAATCTAATACATCTATGACTGATGTACATGTGACAATAAACTGAACTTCTGACCTAATTATATTAATAATAAAATGTAAAAGTATATATGACCTATACCATTCTGTAAAAGTAAATAATTCTTGGCGACATGGACTACAATCCACAGCTTTTTTTAATAGAATTTGAATAATAAATGGATTTCTGGCCATCATCTACACTCAGAAAACATAAAGTTTCTTATCTTGGTACATTTTCTGGAGAAGCTATTGAATTTCCAGATTTTCACCGAAAACACACAATATATATACAGTATCTCACAAAAGTTAGTACACCCCTCACATCTTTGTAAATATTTTATTATATCTTTTTATGTGACAACACTGAAGAAATGACACTTTTCTACAATGTAAAGGAGTGAGTGTTCAGCTTCTATAACTGTGTAAATTTGCCTTCCCCCCAAAATAACTCAACACACAAATATTATTGTCTAAACCACTTTTTTTTATTTAGACTTAAAAACAAATAGCTGTGGATTGAAGTCCATATCGCTTTACACCTAGAAACAGACCTGCTTGCCAATTTTACAGACCCCTCAAAAAACGGTATAGTTATTATATATTATAATTGTTGTTGATGAAAAATGTGGATTGCAATCTACCAGTGAGTGGACTATATATTCACAAAATATTTGTGCAGTCAGGGCACACTGTTTTTACATGCTATTGAATATATTATTTTCTATCAATCATTTTTATTAAAAATTGTGAAAAAAGCTGTGGATTGTAGTTCATCTTCCCCTGATTCAAAACAAGTAATTTTCAAATGATTGCCAAGTTTTTGTAGGAGCTATTGAATTTTTGATTTCTTTCCAAAATCAAATATGAATAAAAGAACTCAACATTTAAAATGTATCTCTTAAAAACATAAATGCTGTGGTGGATGTTATGTTTTTATTCCCATTCAAAACATGTACTTTTCATATTTCTGGAATGCTTCATTTAATAGCTAATGGCAGGGGAAACCAAATGGCCACCGTGTGTCCATTGGCTATTATAAATCTAACTTTACCTCGCTGCTATTCCTCTCCACACAAATGTCAAACTAGTTATTTGTATTATGATTATCATATTTATATCTGTATAAAAACACAAAGATTTTGAAAAACACGTTACCTATAATATATATTTTTGAATGATCTTGTAGAAAAATGTAACATTGGAAACGTTCATTGCCATACCTACATTTTTTTCAACATTATCCGCACAGATAGCTAGGGTTGTTAGCCAGCTAATTAGTAAGCTCAAGTAACAGCCCAAATATAACATGATGGACTTAACAGTAGTAGCCTGTAAAGAAGGTATGTAACTATCGAACAAACGCACCTGAACGAAAGTCATTTACTTTTCTATAACCTAAATAATATCATAGCTAGCTCACATGTAGCAAGGAGATGTGTAATCATCATGCCAGGAGTAGATCCAAAAGATTTCCAAATGTAGCCAACCACCATTCAAGACTGAAACTACTCAAAATAACGTCAAGGTCAAGCAACGTCAGTATCCAATCACAGGTAACATTGTTAGGAGCTCTGCCACAAGTTGTTCTTAACTTTCCACTTGATCAGCCCTACACAGTACAGAATCAAAAACTATCATGATGGAAGGTGAACCATCTACTAGTAAATGTGTAGATAATACGACTGTCCGTCCCAAAATAACTTTGTGTAAAAAGTGTGCTAAGACATCAGAGGATCAAAGTAAGTTTTCCGTAACTTTTTTGAAGTTTCAACAATTAAAATGTATGTTCTAGCATTTCTGCATGTGTTTAAATGTGCTAATTAGCTACAGTAGCTAACCATAATTGTAAGCCAATGATTTTAGCTAGCTAACATTTATGTTGTGGAACCTATTTGCCATTATTTAAAAGCAACTACCTATGACTTATTGTTTGCACATTATTAAGTTGTCCAGTTGTTACTTGTAATTTCTCAACATTTAATAGGGTAAGTGAATTTGAAACTACTAATACTTGTAATGTTAATTGTTTTAACTGAATTAAAACAGTATAATTTTATTATTAATGTTTTCTACAACAAATTTCATCAGTGTATGAGTACTTGGGTAACAGTCAGATCTATTTGTATCATTTCTCAGTCAGTAATGGTTGCATTTAGGTAGTACAATTTTATTACATAAGTTAATATTTGATTAGAAAATCCATTTTCAGGTTATGTTTTTACATTTTGCTAGATAAATTGGCAAGAATATTATGTTGATTTTCTTGAAAGACTGGGCAAAATGTACTACATGTGCATCTATTCAATTAACTCACTATCACTCCTTGTCTAAAGAGTTACCATCAGTTAAACATTTTCACATTATTTTTATTGAGCACAAATCTGACCTCAATGTGCAATCTACATAGTAGTATAAGCCTACAACAATTGAAGTAAGAACCAGACAAAATGCTGATATTTGTTAATCAAATGTCAGCGGTAGTGACAAATTCCAAGGTATACCACAGTGTGTTAATGAATGGCAAAAGATTAAAATAAAAATGATTAGTACCATAAATGTTGTCCTTTCATACTCAGACATTTATTTGTTTGAGGATCCCCACAGATGCTCAAAAGGGTTTAGGTCTGGAGACATACTTGGCCAGTCCATCACCTTTACCCTCAGCTTCTTTAGCAAGGCAGTGTTCATCTTGGAGTTGTGTTTGTGTTAGTTGTGTACCCAAGTAGTCCAGTGTGCTCAAACCAGACAAGTGTTCATTTTTACAGCACATAGTAGAATGTTGTGTTTAGCAACATATATTAATGTCATTCATGAAAAGCCTTCCAGCTAAGTCAAATGTATGTTTTCAGCCCCTGCACCTCCTACTGCTTCATTGGCAAAACAGAGAGACCAACACCAACTGCATGTCCTTCAGGAGAGGCTGGAATGGCAGAAGAAAATGATTAGTGAGCTTGAGTCAGAAAGGGACTTCCTCAGGGGGCAAGTCTCAGCACTGACAGGTAGAATCACTCTGCTTTTATTTTGAAATGTTGTATTGCTCATTGTTGTAAGATCGCTCTATACCAATCTCGCATTGGCAGTGTCTCCACCAAAGATATACATACCCCAATCAATAAAATAAAACACAGCTGCATAGTGATTAAGTGATGGAAAAACTGGTGTCAGAAGGTTGGTGACATTGACCGCCATAGCTTCTGCACACCATCACGGGTAGCCCAAGGATAGGGAGATATGACAGTGGTGATATACTGACAATGCTTTACCAACATCCAACTCTAACAACCTACAATAAAGTATGTATTATTTATTATTGAGACACGTTTTGAATCTTTTTCAGCAAAGGAAAATAATGATAATCAAGTTGTAAAGATTTGTGCAAGCGAAAGTGATAGTGAGATGACCACTTCTGATCTATCTACCTCGACATTGTCCTCGTCTTCATCATCCCCCCATCGAAAGAGAAAGCAGAAATCCAACAAAGGGCACAAGAGAGCCAAGAAGCAGAAGGATAAAAAGAATGTGTTCAACTCAGCAAGATGCAGTAAGTTACTTTAAGCCTGTTGTTCACTAGAATTTTTACTAATTTCAAATTCTCAAAATGTACATGCTTTGCATCAAACATTCATTTGAGCTATGAAGCCACATAGAGTCTGCACGGTGTAGTGGGCTAAGTCACTGCCCTGCAGGACAGACTACATCATGGTAGTCAGTGGTTCAAGCCTGGCTACAGCTTCTCCATCTTTTCCTGGAACCCCCAGAATGAGGTAGCAAAAATTGGCAAAAAAAATATGTTCCTTGCTAAGACACTCTACAGCACGTGCCTGTAAATTCTAAAAAAAAAGTTTTCCTCCACCTGCCAAATGGCTAGTGAATGATCAACTTTAACCAGCCACTTAATAGAGTAATACAGTTATTTTGGCTGGTGAGTGATGCAAATCTACCAGCTACCTACAAATTTTAGCAGCATTTGGCTGGAAAATGGTGCTAATTTTGAACCCTGGTGGCCAGGCGAACGTGTTTGCCCCCCTGCTAGAACTGCGCCTGTTGCCAGGTCAGAGGAGATCCTAACCAATTACTGAGCTATTCTTTATAATTTCAAGTTGTTGTAGTCAGGCTAAATTTGAGTCACTTATTTATTGATTACCCAATGTTATCAATAAGTCTGGAGTAAAACTTACTACAACCTGTGGAATATCTATTTTTTCTGAGGTGTTATATTTTTTTTGTCCACTAGATGTTGACATTAACCACTCTCAGCACATGCCTGTTTGAATCTGTACCCTGCTGAAAAACCATACCCTAACACTTTATTTACCTTGGAACCTTTACACTATCTGTCTCATAGTATTAGAACCAGTAGGTTGTTGAGTTAAGAGTAGATGATCAGTTTTTGGGTAGCCCAGATATAGGTTTATGGTAGAGACTTATTATCATTAAATAATATTCCTACCTCAGTACATTAGGTGTTTTTCTTCTTGGGAGAGAATTGTTGCAAAATGTTTTATAGCGAATATAAAATAAGACAAATGAGAGATTGCTTTCCAATTTTCTCAATTTGTGATCCATCAAATACACAGTTATAACATCTGTGCTTATTGACTGGGTCTTACTCAGGTTTAGTAATCAGACAGACATTACTTGATCCTTGACCTTATATTTTTCTGTAAGAAAATAATGCTTTATAGCATTTCATAGTCAGCAGCATAGAGCCCTGTATTGCACTGCTGGTTTGCTTCTAAAGCTAAGCAGGGTTGGGCCTGGTTAGTCCCTGGATGGGAGACCAGTGCTGCTGTAAGTGGTGTTGGAGGGCCAGTAGGGGGCACTCTTCCCTCTGGTCTAAAGGTTATTCCCAATGCCCCAGGGTAGTGATGGGGACATCTGCCCTGTGTAGGGTGCCGTCTTTCGGATGGGACGTTAAACGGGTGTCCTGACTCTCTGTGGTCATTAAAAATCCCATGGCACTTATCGTAAGAGTAGGGGTGTTAACCCTGGTGTCATGGCCAAATTCCCAACCAGGCCTCTCACTTCTATCATGGCCATCTAATAATCCCCCTCTTTCCTAATTGGCATATATAACTACTCACCTGTCCACCTGAAAGCTGATGTGTGGTGAGCGTTCTGGCGCATAATGGCTGCCGTGCATCACCCAGGTGGGTGCTACACATTGGTGGTGGATGAGGTGGGCTTTCCCCCTCACTGTGTAAAGCGCTTTGAGTTCCTTGGAAGAAAAGCGCTATATAAGTTGAATGCATTATTATTATTATTATTATTATTAGTAACACACTTCAATTCAAATGTAAATTCAAAGTATAATACAATTTTATTAATACAAAGTAAAAATCCAAATAGTCGTCACCATTCTTAGTTATACATTGTGTATTACAACCCCCATCCAAAATCACATCTGAGTGTCAACACATCACAATTTACTACATGTCACGTCCAGCCCGGTATGGGCTGTATAAGCTTTGGTTTTCCCTTGTATGTGCAGTGATGTGTCTCGTGATTATTGTCTTGCGTTCTAAGTGTGTTTTCAGTGTACAATTATACAGTGGTTTGGTTTTGTTCCTTTAAGTGCTCCCTTGTGTATTGTGGTCGGTGGTTCCCCTGGTGTCCCTTCTGTGTCTCACAGGTGCAGGTCTGATGTCATCAGTGTGGGACGGTGTTTACATGTTGATTAGCACGGGTGTACCCTACTGTATCTGATTTGCTTTAGTATTTAGCCCTTGTGTTTCCACATTGTCCTTGTTTGTCAATGCTTCCTGTTACGTGTCTTCAGTGTATACAAGTGTTTCCAGTATTTAATATATCGTTTCGCCCCTCGTGACAGTTTTGTTTTGCTACTGTGAATTGTTTAATAAACTCGATTGTATTATTGCAACCTTCGCGCCTGTCTCTATCTATACTACGAAAGGATACGTGACACTACAAGTTAATACATCAATTATTTTTACAAAATCATATATAAAATCTCACTGCTAGAACAATTCCTACATCAACGACCATTCACAATAAAAATCCAATTGTTAGAACATCATAAATTTAGTTGGTAACAGAAAACAGTGCAATTGCAAAGCGGGTCATGTATAATCCTTAATTACCTGTAACAAATCTTTGATAACAATTCCAAACATACATTACATCAATCCATTTCAGTCAAGAATGATACTTGCAAAAATTAGAATAACTGGTGAAGGCTCGTGTTTAAATAGGGAACCCGCAAGATGATTCCCCACAAAACTTATAAACCTTCCAGAATCTGTAATCACCAAGTATCCACACTTTAAGTTTTTGGGACTAAAATAGTCATGAGTTTCAAATCGCAAACACTTTCACCAACCATTCAAATTTTGAGAATAATAAATGTCTCTTTACTCACCAAGACTTCCTCTCTGGTTTGTTAAATCCTGATTAAAATCGGTATGCTAAATTCCAGGTAAAAATAGTTCTGTCATTGCATTCACAAAAATATTCAACTAAGGAAAAGATGGTCTGCTGTGTGATCGGACTGTTTCTGTACAAAGCCTGCCTAATGCGCAGATCCAATCTTTATAGATCCCCTACAGAGACCCCCCTTAATTTTATGACCCACATAACCATCTCTGTCCTATTTCAGAGTGAGGTTTTAATGGACCAGACGCCTGAAAGGGATTATCTAACCTACACATCTCAGAAATTCCACCCATATATTTTAAGATCATAAAACCCCAAAACTAAACAATGCCACACATATTCAATTCAACAGCTTTCACACAATACAATGCTGTTCTCTAAAAGATCCCACTTTTAACCAAAATGCATATTTTATAATTTCCAAGCAGTTTTAGATGTTTCTAAATAATAAAACAAAAATAAGAAAACAATAAAACAAAACCAAACTTTCATTATTATCCATTTGGCTTCAATCACCAACCTCTTCTTTCAGTTTTTCACATAATCATGATTTTGCCCCCATAATCATGATTTTCACATTAGCTTGTAACAGATTACTATTTAGACATTTTTATCATATTCTACTCACCTTATGAGTAGAATATGATGGCGTGTATGGCGGTAGTTGAGAGAAGGAGACCAGGCAGGAAGCGTTATTTTGATATTTATTGATTCCAGTATAGACACGCCATGGAACTCTCCAGAAAGCTACCTAACCAGATATAAGATGTTCAGAACGAATGCAAAATTTATCTATACTACTGTGCTGTTGTCGCGGCACAGACACGACTAACACATACAGGGCACCCGCCTACTCCTTACAATATCTGTACATTCTACTTACGACTCGTATTACGTGGAGAAGACAAAAAGTAGTAGAATGTATCCATGGGTAGAACTGGAGACTTCACATGTGAACTGGTAGCATACACTGACAAATTTACAATGAACCGCCCCGCCCTCTGGAACCGTGAGCTCTTAAAAACATAGACTACTAGTTAACACCGGCTGATAACAATATGCAATCAGCCGGAACAAGCCCTATACCACAACACGAGAAACTTGTTACCAAATACTGGTTCCAGCAGGCAGGGGAGTGAGCCTGGGACTAGGCCAAGCAGGAGGCCCGGAGCCATGTGCAGCGGTGGGCCCGGGGTCATGTGCAGCGGCGGGCCCGGGGTCATGTGCAGCGGCGGGTCCGGCGTCATATGCAGAGGTAGGGGGCCCGGAGTCAATTCAAAAGCTTTCACACAATATAATGCTGTTCTCTAAAAGATCCCACTTTTAACCAAAATGCATGTTCCATAATTTCCAAGCAGTTTTAGATGTTCCTAAATAATAAAACAAAAATAAGAAAACAATAAAACAAAACCAAACTTTCATTATTATCCATTTGGCTTCAATCACCAACCTCTTCTTTCAGTTTGTCACATAATCATGATTTTGCCCCCACATTATCACACAATAACAGTCTTCACATTAGCTTGTAACAGATTACTATTTAGACATTTTCAACATATTCTACTCACCTTATGTCACGTGTATGGCGGTAGTTGAGAGGAGACCAGTCAGGAAGAAGCGTTCTTTTGATATTTATTGATTCCAGTATAGACACGACATGGAACTCTCCAGAAAGCTACCTAACCAGATATAAGACGTTCAGAACGAATGCAAAATGTATCTATACTACTGTGCTGTTGTCGCGGCACAGACATGACTAACATATACAGGGCACCCGCCTACTCCTTACAATATCTGTACATTCTACTTACGACTCGTATTACGTGGAGAAGACAAAAAGTAGTAGAATGTATCCATGGGTAGAACTGGAGACTTCACATGAAAACTGGTAGCATACACTGACAAATTAACAATGAACCGTCCCGCCCTCTGGAACCGTGAGCTCTTAAAGCCATAGACTAATAGTTAACACCAGCTGATAACAATATACAATCAGCCGGAACAAGCCCTATACTACAACACGAGAAACCTGTTACAAAATACTGGTTCCAGCAGGCAAGGGAGTGAGCCTGGGACTAGGCCGAGCAGGAGGCCCGGAGCCATGTGCAGCGGTGGGCCTGGGGTCATGTGCAGCGGCGTGCCCGGGGTCATGTGCAGCGGCGGGCCCGGCGTCATGTGCATCGGTAGGGGGCCCGGGGTCATGTGCAGCAGTAGGGGGCCCGGGGTCAGGCAGAACGGTAGGGGGCCCGGGGTCAGGCAGAATGGTAGGGGGCCCGGGGTCACGAGGGACAGGAGGCTTGGGCTCAGGTGCAGCGGAGGGCCCGGAAAGCTCTACATCAGAGGGGGGCCCTGACATCCTCAGCACTGCGGAGGACCCGGAAATCTCTGTATCAGAGGGGGGCCCTGTGAACTTCAGTGTTGCGCTGTCACCGAACCCAGGTGGTGGTAGAACCAAGCCCTCCTCCTGGAGGGACGGCTGAGCTGGGGGTCCGGACGACATCGAAGGCTGAGCTGGGGGTCCGGACGACAGCGACGGCTGAGCTGGGGGTCCGGACGACAGCGACGGCTGAGCTGGGGGTCCGGACTCCTCCCAGGAGGCTTCGTCGCCAAACCCTGGCGGCCGAGGAAGGAGTAGGACCTCCAGGTCCGTGGCCAGGAGGGGCTCAGGCATGAGTGATGCAGAGCAGGCGGTCGGAAGCTGTGGTGGTGGGCAGGCTGCTGGAGGCTGTGGGGCGGCCATCTTAGAGAGAGGCCCGAACATTCTCTCCAGCAGGCAGGTGAACCCTTTGTGGTCCTCCAAAAGAGGGTGGTCCGCCTCCCACAGGGCCAGGGCGAAGGCAAGGGCCCCACCCTCCAACCGGGAAATAGTGAGGGCTACCAGGTACCTCGCCGACAGCCGGCCAACCCCCTGCCTCCTCCCTAGACCCCTGACCTGCCCTATCCTGGGAATAGGGTCCCGAACGTGGGTCATGAGGGAAGTCCTAGAGGGCGTGGTAGGAGCCCCACCCTCCAACCTGGAAATAGTGTTGGCGACCCGGTCCCTCTCAGATGGGGCCTCCGCCAGCCCTGGCTGCCTCACCCAAGCAGGACTGTCAGATGGGGGTGCGGACTCCCATTGCCACCCCTCACAGCCCCCCCCGAAAAATTCCTCTGGGAGTCCCCAGTACTCCCCCTCAGATTCCTCCTCGTCGTTTGAGGGAAAACGTCCCAAATGATCCTCCATAGACTCCTCCTCCGAGGAAAACAGGTCCTCCTCTTCGACATCCCACATGGAAGCGACCCGAAGCTTTTTCACCGGCTGCTCTCTCTCCATGCTGGGAAAGAGGAGAGAGCGAGCAGCTGGCGTCTCTCCAAGTCGCACTCCTCCCCACATCAGGGAATAGCTCTCCCCTGTCATTCCTGCTGCTGGTCCCGGTCTCTTGTCGAGGTGGTTCATTTCTTTCTGTCACGTGTATGGCGGTAGTTGAGAGAAGGAGACCAGGCAGGAAGCAGCGTTCTTTTGATATTTATTGATTCCAGTATACCCATGACATGGAACTCTCCAGAAAGCTACCTAACCAGATATAAGATGTTCAGAACGAATGCAAAATGTATCTATACTACTGTGCTCTTGTCGCGGCACAGACACGACTAACATATTCAGGGCACCCGCCTACTTCTTACAATATCTGTACATTCTACTTACGACTCGTATTACGTGGAGAAGACACAAAGTTGTAGAATGTATCCATGGGTAGAACTGGAGACTTCAACACATGTGAACTGGTAGCATACACTGACAAATTAACAATGAACCGCCCCGCCCACTGGAACCGTGAGCTCTTAAAGCCATAGACTACTAGTTAACACCGGCTGATAACAATACGCAATCAGCCGGAACAAGCCCTATACTACAACACGAGACACTTGTTACCAAATACTGGTTCCAGTGGGAGGGGCAAACAAACCATAACAAGAACAGAAAACAAAAGTACATAAGCACTGGGAACAAGACAAACAGAAACATATCAGAAATACACACAGAACCGTAATGTAGTCATATATGTATATATGTAGAGTTCAGTCTCAGTCATTGTCCACACATGCCATCTGCTGGGCGAGGTGTGACACCTTAAGACATGATACATTCATACAAGTAATATTGTAAAATTACTCAAACCATTTTATTGTATAGTCTCATTCCTCAATACATTCTCTATAAATGTTAATAGTGTAAAGTTTATCAATTACTCACAGTGTTTACTTTGATGGCAAAAACTCAATTTTCCCTTCCTTGGAACCTAAAGCAATTAATCACTGTCCAGTCCTTGTACCAAACACCTTGACCGAATCTCCATCTTGGAAAAAGGGAGGAGCAGAACCATCCCCAATGACGAACTCCAGCAGACCATCTACTCCTTCCAGTTTCCCCAGAGGAAATTTGCCACTTGGTTTCAATGTGAGTTCTGCCATAGCAGGAGTGATATATCCCCATGGATAGTTCCCAGCCTCGAACACTGCTCCCTGGTGGGTAGTAATATTGTTGTTTTCCCAAGGCCTCTTTTAAACCCTTGCAACTGGTAAAGGGTAGCGGATCTTAATAGGTGGCCCGGGAGCTGGGATTTTCTCCAAATCTTCTTGTGCCAATGCGACAAAGCACAATGCATTTTTAACAGTTATTCATGTTGGTAACTGAATTGTAAATGGGAATTTGTTTATACTTTAAAGTAAGATATCCTTTCAGCAGTTATAACCATTAGTAAATAATTTACAAATGGTCATCAGATTGTCACCTTAAAATACGTTATCCTTTCAGCAGTTATAAGAGTTAGTAAATTGTGGGGCGCAGATGGCTCAGTGGGTAGGGAGTCAGACTTGTAGTCAGAAGGTTGTCAGTTCAATTCCCGACTAAGCCAAATGTAGCTATGTCCTTGGGCAAGACACTTTGCCCTAATTGCTCCCAGGTCGTTGCTGTAAATAAGAAATTGTTCTTAGTCAACTTACCTGGTTAAATAAAGGTTAAATAAAAAATCATTTACAAATGGTCATCAGATTGTCACTTTAAAATAAGGTATCCTTTCAGCAGTTATAACAGTTAGTAAATCATTTACAAATGGTTATCAGATTGTCACTTTAAAATAAGGTATCCTTAGGCAGTTATAACAGTTAGTAAATCATTTACAAATGGTTATCAGATTGTCACTTTAAAATAAGGTATCCTTAGGCAGTTATAACAGTAAGTAAATCATTTACAAATGGTCATCAAGATTCTAACCACATACAACAAATAAGTTCAAATCCAGATCGTGGAGGGCATACGTTGGTATCATCACTACATGTAAATCAGAAGATTGAACACCAAATGAGAAGACTGCACATCAGAGGTATGTAAATTTGCCATTTTACATTGGAGCATGTAACTGAACAAGGACTATTAATGAAGTTGGGCAAGAGGCATCACGGATTTAACAACTTGTCAGAGAAAGAGCGACTTATGTTTGTGGGAATGAAATATACCTCCCAAAACAACACACAACCTAACAGTGAGAAAATAACTGCACATTACTTTTTGAATAACTGCAGCCATTTAAATTAATATATATAATGGTTCATTTCATAAGCATTTGTAAATGTATTTATAAAGGGTTAATAACTGAAGAAACATAATGGCTCACTATTTGGCAAAACAAAACAGATTTTGCTCTATTTTGAGAAGTGAGTTATAACTGGTTATGAATGGTTTATAATGTCTTTACAACTGCTTAAACAACCATTAATTGTGTGATTATAAACCCTTTGTAAACCCTTTAAAAATGGTACCTTATTCTAAAGTGTTAATTCAGTGTGTTTGCTCAAGACAAATGTTTAAAGAATGCCATAAATGTTAATTAATTTTTATTTAAAATAAACATTTTAAACATGATTAAAAGTCTAGCCATTTTGACTAATTAGACTAAAGAGCGGGGCCAGATGCCGCCACAATTTATGAATCATCCATAAACAGTTCATTATCCAGTTCAAAGGGAGTGTCGAGAGGTCTGTTGGGCGTGCTATATCTCTTTGATTCCTTTATATTTTGAATCTTTTGACATATCTTATAACTTGGTAAACCAGAAAGTGGTATATTTAGTTCTGCCATGGTTTCAAGAAAATGATTCCAACCCAAAGGTCTCCTATCTTCAGATATCTTGTATGAGCCCATTACATTTTTAACCAAATCCATTATGTGAGAACCTCTTACAACCTTTCCTTTAAAGATGAATTCACCATTCTCATTCCAACAGTGGTGGTAAGTAATGAAGTAAAAATACTTCATTACATTACTTAAGTATTTTTTTCGGGGATATTTACTTTACTTAAGTATGTTTTATTTGGATCTACTTTCACTCTTACTCCACTACAATTTTAAAGACAAAGTTTACTTTTTACTCCGATACATTTTCCCCAAGCCCGCTCCAAGTATTTATTCCACTGGCTTTCAAAACCAATAATGACCTTAAACAAAGAATGTGTGAGCTCTTTGCCAGCATACGTGCACATAGCAGTCAGTTCGCCATTGTGATGTGGAAAATGACAGCAGAAACAGGTAAAGGTGCAGCTCTTGACAATAGTCAATGTAGTTAATGCATGATAGGTAACGGTGGCAGATTTGGGGTTGTGTGTGATAAAACCGTAAGCTGAATGTAGCAGAGAATCAAGCTAGTAAGCTGTTTCTCCCTGCATGCTGCCGATTGATCATGGATGATACGGTCCCGGGTAGACTTGGAAAAGCTGTCAGGTTTGCCACACTAACGTTAGCTCAGTGTTTCCCAATCCCAAACTTTTCTTTTGCGGTATAATATTTACTATGAAAACTTCTCACTGCACACCATCATGACATTAAACAGGTCACAAAATAACAGCAGACCATACTTTATATTTGCTACATTTAAAGGTAACCATGTTGACTGTTGATATATAACCTTTGCATTGATTTTTATTAGAAAGAAAAATACTTTTAAAACACAAATATGTATTTTCCCTGTGCCACACCAGCTCGTACATCACACGAGCTCGTACATCACACCATCTAGCAAGATTGAAAATCAGCTTCTGCTAAAGCTGAACAGAAGGTTTTACAACTTTAAATAGTAGTCTGTGTAGCTTAAGTGTTTGAAGATATTTCAACTTAAAGAGGTGGTTCTTACTCATTGATATTATAATACATATTCTGTTTGATGCAGCTAATGTTATGGAACTTAGTTAAAACCCTATAGTGAGTTAAAGTGCTTCATTAAGGTGCTTCATTGACTCTTATGATTGCAAATCTAACAAATTCTTAATTGTAGTATCTAATCTTATCATTTGTTCAATTAAAACATTTCATATCACTCCCAAAACATTTGAGCTGCTTAATTATTGATATTTGCAGTTAATTTGAATATTTACTTTCTACTTTCGGTACTTAAGTACATTTTAAATCAGACACTTTTGTACTTTTACTCAAGTGTTGTTTTAATGGAGGACTTTCTACTTTTACTGGAGTCTTTTTTTATGTAGGTATATATACTTTTACTTGAGTATAACTTTTGAGTACTTTTACCACCCCTGCATTCCAACCTGCCTGTCCTTTTGAATCTTTTATTTTGTTCATAATGTAATTCACATGTTTTCTACTACGTACTGGAACATGTTCCAACATATCAGTTATAAACACATCTTCAGCAAGCATATTGACACCTTCAGGAGTCATGTTGACATCTTTTGGTTGTTCAGACTTTTCTGGTAGTGACAATGTTAAATGACCTGTCTCGTTTTCACCCTGTTTTAAAAAGCCAAATATCTTTGTAAAAGACTACTGTGTTTTTTCACGTTAATATAAGGATTAAGACCTTTAGCAGCCAATACATCTCTCATAGATATATACAAAAAATTCTCAGCAGTTTGTCGAATATCTCCGGGAGGTTGTTGTTTAAGTTTATCCAATTGATGTTGAGGCACTGTTAAAAGGTAATTTCAGGCTTGGCAAGTTCTTGGTTGAAATTATGGTTTCAGGAGTCAGGTTGCGGTTGAAATAGAATGCTTTAATAAAGTTCTCCTTGTTATGATTACAGGGTCAGACCACATCTGTACTTTGGATAGGGTGCCTCATTCGTGTGCCAGTATAGGTGTAGGTTCTGTGTGTGTTAGTTTAGATCAGGGTAGAGTTAACCTTTGTTTATTTTCTTTCCTTTGGTCTGCGCAGACTCTCCTCCCAAACCTATTATCATTTCTAATATTTACCTTTGCTAATAAAAGCCCTTTGTGAAAAGGTACTCTGGTTTCTGTGTCCTTGCTTGCACCTACGACCCCATACCTCCTTTGCTGGCCTCAGTGTGGCCTTGGACAGTGTTGGTGACATCCCACTCCCCTCCTGGGGAGCAGTAGGAACGTAACAAAGGCATTCAAGACGTGTTGTGGAAAATGCCCCGAATGATCATATGGAGCTGGGTTGTATAGCCTTAGCATTGTTGTTCGCACACCTTCTAGAATGTTCTCCTCAAACTCGTGACTGTCTCATGTGAGAACATGTGCTGGTCACCTTAACTTCTATCTACGTAGGTTACTATATTTTAATGTCAAGGCCACTGTTCCTAACCTTGAGTATGGAACATATATGTTCCATACTATGTAGTGTACTCCTTGCAAGCTATTATCGGAATAACTCAGTAACCCTCATCTGTCCCTGTCCTGTTCTATTAGTCTGAATGGCATCTCCATGTATTAGACCTGTGATGGAATAATAGTCTAACCTACAATAGATCATATAGTTTTAAGCAGTCTAATATATAAGAGTTATAAGCTATAAGTCCTAAGTCATAAGCTAATGCTTATGCTGATGTTATAATATAAGAACTGTAAGGGCTCTCTTTTTCTCTCCCCTAAGTCACCCTTGGCCTTGCTTCCTTGTCTACTCTCCTAAAGGAAAGTCTTATCTGGCTCGACCCTGAATCTTCTCCCTGTCTGTCTTACATGTCCTAGAATCTTCCAACAGGCCCAAACTATAGCTATACAACTCTCTCATGTATTAATACCATTCTAAACTGTTCAAACAGTATTTAAACATGATTATATAGAATATAATTCTCAACAGCACCAAATACTATTTATTGGACATTTCTTAACCACCACACCGGGCTGCAATAAGACTGGTGATGAAGGGTACTGCTACACTAAGCAGTGGTAGTAAGAATCCACCACTTTTCTTCACAAGACCTGTGCGTTTTTTGCCAATTAGTTTGATGGTTGTCTTTTGTCTCTTTAACTTTTGATACTGCTTCTGGTGTAGTGGTATGCTGCCTTTGATTAGATTTAAAGCAATTTCGCAGAGAGTTAATATAAAATCTGAAGAACAGCGACCCAGTGCAGCCAGCGACCCAGTGCAGCCACAACTAGGGCTCTCAAGAGAGGCAAGTTTCTTTTTAAAGGTTCAAACATGATTCTTTTTTTCTTTTGCTATGTAAATGGCTGGCCATTCCCCAGGAAACAAACCTGTTCTGAGCCTTAAATGTTCAGGTGTGGTGGATTTAAGGTCAACTTTGTTGAAATTGTGTGAAGGCTCTGGCAATTTCAAGATGTTCACCACCGGCAAAAAGTATATCATCCAATACCAACAGGATGTTTTTGTCAGGAGGTAGCAGAACATCATCGCACAAAGAGTCAGGAATCCCTTCAACAAATTTTATTTTCATTTTCTTCATTAGCTCATTATACAAAGATTGATAACATTGTCAGGTTTCTGTGATAATACATGGTCAGCATTCTCTAAAATATTTTTTACAAAACAAGTTTTTCCACTGCTGGAAGGTCCTGCTATCAAGGTCAAAAATGGCAATTGTAAACGTGGATCAAAATCACACTACATCAGAAGCCAAAAGGCAATGTGTTACCTTCTGCTAGAAGAACCTTTTTGTCATACACAACCCTAAACTTTTTGCTAAGTGGTTTGGTGTAAAGTGTGAAGCTCTTTTTATCTCTGGCAATTGTCCTGTAAGAGGTCACCAACTCCCCACTATTTCCATCTTTTACGAAAAATTTAAAATTTCGTACCGATTTGAAAAATGTAACTGTAAATTCTTCTGCTGTCTTGACTAAACATGTTGTCATCTGATTCTTTCGCTCCGCCCATTTTCCCCAAAAACTATTGAGCAGCAGTTTAGCGTAACACCGTTTAGATTAATTAAGTTTTATTTTATTCGGATCAAGTCGTATACCCTCTTTTTCAAGATAATTCACAATGTACTTTTCTTTGCTTTCTTGGTCAATGGCTGATGCTGGATAGCCTGAAGCCATCTGTTTGTCTCTCAAGAAAGTCTTAATGTACTCTTTGAAAAGAGTGTTTGATTTTCTGGGAAATTTCCACACTTCATACATTTTTGCCACAACATAACCATTTTCTAAAGCCTTGGAAATTTCTTCAGTGATCCAAACAACACTCAAAGCTCTTTCTTGAACAGAATGATCACAACTCTGGGATTGATTGTTTACATTACTACATGTGCGGCAAAGAGAAAAGAAGAGCTTGCCATTTGGACCTATAAGGTAACACAGGCAGAAACAAACCCCGGGGAGGGTAGATGGTGGCTTTGATCAAGCCAAAGTAGTTTTGCGGTCAGTCTACTTTGTCAAAGTCACTATGAATGATTTCAGGATGGCCCAAAGGAAAATCATATTTGCTCATGACATGAGGGTAAAGAGATATAAAATCACTATGGTCTATTGTTTCATCCTTTTGAGCTGAATAACGTAAATTGAATGCATTTGTTCGACCACCAAACAAGGCTTGTCTGGGGTCTAAAGGTTCTGGCATATCAAATTCAGTAATGAAAGCTTGAACATATCAATCAGACTTTTTTAGGTTATGCCACTCATGCTCCCAGAACACTTCCACTTTCAATCCATACTCATTCTGTACGATTTTCAGTCTGTCTTGGAACTCAAGATAAATATCACCAAAAGTCTTCTGGGTTAAGGCACATGTCTCATGTGGGAAAGAAACAGTCTTTACAACCATGAAAGAAACAACCATTGTACTCAAAGGCTGTTACAATTCCATCAATGACTGTATAACCGTCAACATGGTAAGGACCAAACCGCCTTTAACTCATGTTCAAAGCATGTTGAATAAAGATGTTTTTGGATTTTGACAAATATTCTAACCATTGAATGGATGCCGTAGAATATGCTTTATATTGACGGCGATAGTTGTCTGGCAAGAGAATGGATATACTGTCTTCAGGTATAAAGTGTGTTCGATAACTTTTCATGCAAACTGATGCTATTGTAATACAGCTCAGGGGATCAATGCCTACATTGTTTATAACCTCCTGTCTGAACCTAACATCCTTCTCTCAAAATAGCCACATCGTTGTCGCAGTAAAGTTCCATGTCTTTATTGAAATCAAAGACATCATGACGTACCGTCACATACCAAGCCAGAAATGTTGCTCTGACTTTGGTAGACATTTGATCGGCTCCAGAAAAATCTGGGCTCAGGATAACCACTGACAGAGTTAAGATTCTCTTTAAAATTGAAAAAGTGTGGAAAGTAACCTTTATGGGCATCTTCAAATCCTAATGCGTTTGGCATGCTCGAGAGTTTCATGGGTGAGAAACTCAAGCTGTCAATGTACCATGATCTTCAAAGCAAAGTATTTTGCTTCCTTGGCTTATGAGCGATGGTGTCATACCTTGATCTATGAGAGGTTTCAACAGAAGGTATACATCGTACCCCCGAGAATTGTGAGCAATAAAAGTGTAATTCTGGAACTTGCGTTTTCGAAAGTGTTTTAGAAATTGTTGTGCACAGTCACCACCTCTAGGAGACCATTTGTCACCCTGGAAAGTAAGTGTAGACACAAAAACAGGACGATGTACACAGTCTACATCATTCTGATGAGTCTCATAATCATAAAAAACTATTTTTTCGGAATACTCTTCCTTTTTCATGGGTTGAACGTAACATTCATGTTTCTCTTCTATACCGTTTGTTGTGGCTTTCAAAGTCTTTTTACATATTGGGCATCGTTTGAGAAAACATTTATGAGGTTTTGGATCAGTTAATTTTACAAAGTAATTAAGCTCACATTTTGTACATTTTTTGTTAATATCACAACAACTGGCAAACTTCTCAGCTTTTGGGTGATATATGGCAATCTTATGTTTATCGTAACAGTAAGCTGAATGACACATACGATTACAATCATTGAATTTTGTAAGTTGCAAAGGTTTTTTGGGACACTCTGTATCTGTGTCATGATTGGCATGATATAAAACAACAATTTTGATATCAAATTTGGTTTCAAATTTATGTATATCAGCAAAAGTGACAGGGTCATGCATAGACAGACCTACAGAGTTTTGTATTTCACTAAATCTTTGCGTAGATTGTGCATCATTAAAGTCAGGATTTAGTAACTGAGCAAGACATATGGCAAAACACAATTGATTGTTTTGATTTTGAGGTATAATGAGGTATCTCTTTTTATTGTTCACAATCTCTGATTTCAACAGAGTCTCAGCTTTTCTTTTAACGCCACCCTTTGGGTTTCTTACAATTTGAACAATTAATTCTAAAGAATTATTGGTTAAGATGTTTAAATTTGATTGAACCAATCGCTCAATCAAAGATAAAAATTCTGAAAGAATGGTATTACCATATTGTAAAACATCTGTTTATTTTGTATATTGTGTAGCTTGTTCTTATAGATTTTCCAGAGTATTTAATACATTTGTATAAAATTCAGCATAGTCCCCTCTGATATTTGTAACATTGAGATTAAAATGTCGACATATCTCAATCTTGAGAAATGTATTTCGATACACAACATGAACATTCCTATCAACACCTAAGCCTCTCTGATTTGAACTATGTACACTGTCCGTGATTGGTGATAATGTTGGAGGAAGGGATCTATCTGAATGACTTGAACTATGTACACTGTCCTTAATTGGGGATAATAATGGAGGAAGAGGTGGTGTGTCTTCAAAAATGTCTGCAATGTCAATGTTTGGTGATAATGCTGTAGGAAGAGGTGGTCTGTCTTCAAAAATATCTACAATGTCAATGTTCGTTGATAATGAATCCCACTCATCAAAGTTTTGACAGCTAGGTTTAGGGAGGGCCTTTACAATTGGAACTCCTAAATGGGTTGGAACATACAAACGGACTAATAGCATGGTTTAAACCCACTCGTCAAAGTTTTAACAGCTCAGTTTAGGGAACGGCCTGTACCATAGGAACACATATAAGGGTTGGAAAGCCTCATTCCCAAGGTTTTGACAGCTGCGGCTTACATGGATCAATAGGAACACACCAGGGGCGGGAAAATGGGTGGGAAAATGGGGTCGGGGCTTAAATGGCTCAGCCAATCAGAACGCTGAGATCCACCTGTCAAATAGGTGGTCATATTGTTTTGGCTGTTTGATGGATGGGTTATTGTTATTCTCTCTACCTTCTCTCATATAATAGAACAGAAATAGAGAAAGATACAGGCACAGTGGGTTCCCGCTTATAATGTAAGCATTTGATAAAGTTACTGTCATCATACACTGTAAAAAATGATTACCTGACACAACTTAGTCAAGTCATCTTGTTGCTTTGACTCAGTTAGGTTTAGCCAACTTTAGGAGTTAAGTTCACATAGTGAGATTGTTTTCATGATCACTGGTTGTTGTGGTGGCACAATGCTATCATTGTCCTTGTGGGATGTCAACCATGTAGGCGCTGAAGTGAAGTCCTGTGGTCATTTATAAGTAGCTCATCCATTTTGCCCCGTGATTTTCTTGAGTTTTTTAGAGATCAGCCTGATAGGAGGTTATTGCAGTTTATTTTCTATTTCCTTCTTTGGTTGAACTGTGGAAGAATGAAGGGGAATTTTATTCCAGGTGGCCTACAAGTATTCGCAGTCCAGAGTTGTTTAGATGAATCTTTAAAGAACAAGGTTTATCCTTTATGGTAGGTTTTCCCAGTAAGTGTCACATCTAGCCCAGTAAGGGCTGTGATATATAGGAGTATTGACTCCTTCGTATGTTGTTTATACTCATGTGTATTGTTTAGTCTGTTTGTGTGATGTATCATGTACATTATATTGGTGTATATGTTTGTATGGATGGTTTTATTTAGTGTCTTAGGGACACACATTTATTTTGAGGCTCTACCCTTCTTTATGACAGGCTATGCTATTTGGTATTATGTAGTGGAGAACTACCCTTCTCTATGATAGATATGTAGTCTTGATTATGCACACAGGTGCACCTAGTTATGTTCACTCTGTTAAGTATATAAGCATGTGTAACAGTATTTTCAATGTCTGTTATTTTCACTGTTGCTTGTATATATGGAAGCCTGTGTTGTCTACGTTGATTTTCCTGTTTCTATGCCTGGTTCGCTATTGGAATAAATTCTTCCATTTCTGCAATTCTCCTCATACCTCAACTCGTGACAGTAAGCGTTGTTATTGGACATTAAGGTATATTATTTGAGGTGGAGGCAGGCAGTAGCGTTATTTGACAATAAACCAAAATAATCATATTTATTTCAGTACATTTTACAAAGCATGTTGACTACTCAATAGCCTAGGCCTTTGATCTGCCTTGAAACTAGTTTCATGGGACATTGACCACACCCAACTGATCAGATGAACATTTTGGATGAAAGTATTAATAAAGTTTTGACCTGAAGTAATGCACTTTTTTAAGCATATGGTCTAATCATGATTTGGAAATGTGTAATATAATTCCAATTGTTTGCAAACTTATTGTGATGAAGGTGACAGTGTAGGCTAACAAAAGGCTTAAATTATTGCAGTAATATCCTCAAGGGAGCAGTATTATAACTCAAATATACTTAAATGCCTAGATGTGATTCACTGAAATATATTTTCCGTCACATTCATTCCAAATAGCAGGATAGAACGAAAATTGTATTCCTTGTTTGAACCTGCACTAGGTATATTTGATGAAAAATTACAAAAAAACTGTGTTTTAGGAATTGCAAGTTAGCAACCAACATACTGGGTCCAAGGGTTGAAAGCATCAACTTTAGTAATACAAAATATATGGTCCATAGAGATTGTGCTCTTATTAATGGGCTCTAATTAAAACATGCTGTAGTGGCTCAAGTTCACCAAGGATCTCAGATGTTCACACAACCCCAGAACACAAAGGTCATAATTATTCATCACAAACTGACAAGAATGTGCCTTATGTCTTTCTCTTTGTTGTCCACAGTGACCCACTCTCTGAAATACTTCTACACAGGAGTCTCTGGTGATATAAACTTCCCAGAGTTCACTGTAGTAGGTCTGGTAGACAACAGCCAGTTCATGTACTTTGACAGCAACACCGAGACGGCAGTACCAAAGACTGAGTGGATGAAGAGAGAAGGAGCAGAATACTGGGACACACAGACTCAGAGCCTCATTCGTGCACAGCAGGTTTTCAAAAAAAACATTCAAATGGTAAAGGATCGCTTCAACCAATCCAAGTCCACAGGTATGTCCACGCCCACAGCCTGACACACCAATAACACTCTCCTTCCACACAGTGATGTACTGCAAGATCCAATCACTAAATAGATGTACTTGTTTAAGAATATTCTCAGATAAATGTACATTCAATGGTGACATTCATAAGAGGAGTTGACATTCAACAAACATTTGACAATAAAGAATTTTCAAGAGAATCCATTATGATATACACATTGTAAATTAAAGATCAAAAAAGTTTTCCAACACATTTTCCACTGATTCTCAATTAAATATTTCAAACCAGTGTGCTGTTAACTGACCTGCCTATATATGGCCTAGAGTTAATAATATAATCGTAGCCACCATGGATTCCAAAAGATAACCGAACTGGAGAGAATAAGAAACACTGCTTGCTGTAGTTGAATTTCTGAGTGGAGAATATGGAATCTGCGCTTCCACTGGCTATTCCCTCTCCACCACACTTCATGTGATACGATGTACCCTGTGAAGGGATATATTATATATCGCCTATATTAGGATCCAGTGTTCTATTAATAAACTATGAAACAATTGCGTATAAACAGCTTACAAAAAGGCTACCTGTTGTAGTTCATTTGGGGTTCTGTCAGTGGCATATGGAAAGGGGTGAGCAGCCACGAGCGGGTTTCCACTGGCGGCAGAAAGTGCATTTCAAACTGCGGCTTCGGGCCACTTTCATTCAATATCTGAGCATCACGGGTAGACCAACGCCATTTGGGTACCACATCCAAAATGTTGTAGTGTGCAACAAACTCAACTTGTGCGTTGATGCTGTGGTACCTGTTCTTGTTCATATAAACAAACATTCTCGTTGACCCTGGGAGCAATGATCTTTATATGAGTGCCATCCATTGTGCCTACTATTCTTGGGAAGCCAGCAATTTGCATGAATTGTGTTTGCTTCTGTTGGATTATGCAGGGTGTTGTTGGGAAGTCAGTGAAACGCGTGACAATGTGTTGAGCTGTAAGTGCAATAATTGTTTCCATGACAATTCGGTTTATTGATGGTTGTGATGGACCAAATCATCACCATTGCTGCAAACGAAGCATAATCACCACCTTCATTCATTTGAAAATGCATTGCTACATAAATGTCACTGGTGAAATCACGTTCCGCACTCAGTTGCTTATGAAGATGATGCCTGCTCTGTCCAAAACAATACGTTTTTAATTAATTAAGCAGCGTCAAACAATAATAAAACATTGTTCCTCTCCTTAAAGATTTGCGCATGTCTCTGTCTCAGCCTTCACAAGCCCCTACTGGCCACTCTTAACCACTTGAGAGAACTCTCAACTCTCAAGTGGTCTTAAATAGCTGTGAGATTAAGAGTGATTCTTAGCTTTGAGAAATTTGATAACTTGCTTTTACACTTCAGTTGGAGAGTAGGAGTAAATTTTGTTAATTCTCAGCACTTAAGACTAAAATGGCACTTTGAGAAGCTTTATAAATACGGGCCCGGATTTTTACAATGTAAGATATGATTACAAGACACAGTAAAACAGAAGTTTAGGGCATTTTACCCATTAATGAAATGTACATTTATTAATGTTCTATAGTGACTGGGCTCTGTCATTTAGTACACTGGTCTTTACTCCAGCTGACTGTATTGTACAGATAATATTTCTGATAGTTCAGAACACAAACTTTACTGTAGCCTCAAAGGCCACTACACACTGCAATTTAGTTCTGTCTGTATGTGTGTGTGGATGCATATTCAATTAATGAATGATCAAATCCAAACCAAATAGTAGTTTGGATCTTGCTACAATTTGTGAATTATAGATCTACAATTTAACTGACCACCCACATCTAGGGATCATTAAGATTGTAATGATATTACTACTCTCACAGATACTGCTTATAGATCTGATACTTTATCAGTATTCTTATTGGTTCTTTTTGTCATTTTTAAGAGAAAAAAACTAATTAAGAACATAATTAACATTGATTGATTTCCTGAAATGTAAAATAAATAAACTAAACAATTATTTACTGTAATGTTTTTAACAAATCAGTATTATTGACTTTATATTAAACGTACAATATGTAATTTTTGGCCGCTAGGGGTCTCTCAATCAAAACAATAAACAAAAAAGATGTACTTGGATGACGTCAGGAAGTAGCGAGAGATTAAGGGATTTGTTTCATCATCAATGTCAACCAGCCGATCTAGCGTCTCTGGCAGAAGAAATGTTCACTGAAAGGGTAATGTATTGTTAAATATATTATAGCTTTATTCACATTATGTTTGGCTGTTCCCTGGAACTAAGAGCAACTAGAGGAGTCAATTGTTATAAGACGCCATTGATGAAAAACAAAACAAAACGTCCTGTTAATTTGAATTACATGACAAATTTCTTTGTGTTTGAAAGTTGGTGGAAACATTTAGGATTATATAAGTACACAACAAAAAAATATATAATATAGGTACAGTGATTTTTGCTTTTTGTAATGCGAAGTACATATTTTTTTATTGTTTTGATTAAGACCCCTAGCGTCTAAAAACTACATATTGTACCTTTAAATGTTGTTGTGATGATGAATTGTAAAAAAAGAAAATGTAATAAACAATATGCTATTTTCTGGGAAAAATAAGTAAATAAAATACAGTGGTGTATAAGAAACAACACGGGTGGGGGATAAAGGTAGGCTGCATTTTTTTTCTACAGAAAGATCAACATGTTTGCCTTCTCTGGTAGAAGTCAGCACTCAGCTAGCTAATGATCAACCCATGTTAGCATAATTTAGTTAACTCCTGTGTGTGGGCTCTAGGCTGATAGCATCCATACCTAACATAGCTTTCGCAATGAGAGATGAACTTCGAGCTTAGCAGTTCAAAAACTGCATTCCTCTGCCTTAATGATTCACCTTCAATAGTACGGCTGTAACGATATGTGTTATGAAACCGAAATCGCGACACTCAGATCCACGAACCTGTGTCACGGTCTGAGAAGGCAGAATCGTGACACACCCCTTCCAACTCTCAGAGTTATCCTTCCCGTCCAGATCTAATGCAACCACATCTTTAAATTACTATTAGTATTATTTTAAGTAAACATTATAAAATATGTACCCTACACCACAAAACTAGTTGAGGATAAATAATTTAATTTTACCTGTAAGCATCTTCCAATTACGTGTCATCTGACTACCTTTCCAATCATGTGATGCCTACCTACAAATGTTGAGCTAGTTGAATAACGTGTACGCAGATCATTAAAAAGACTTAAATAATCTTATTTTTATTTTCCAGAATTTAAGGTCTAAAAATGTCTCAAAGAAATTCGACATTCATGCTATTTTGTTCAATTGTATTCTGTAGAAAGAAGCCATAAACGCTTTCTCTGAGAAACATTTAGTTAGCAACTGCTGGCAGATTATAGTAATAGAAGGTGATTGTGGCAGCTCCATACATTTACCTCACAGCAACGCAGCTAATTTATTCGTTAGTTCCCTTATAAGCTTTTCTTGTGACTAGTATTAAATCGTGCATCTCTCAGTACTTTAAAGCAACAAAAATAACGACCCACTCATTGAGCAGTTAATCTCCACGTTCTTATTCTGTTTCATTAGCGCAGCGCATACAGTGAGGAGCCATGTATTACTTATGAACATTTTTTTTCTACCGACTGAACAGCCAGGCTTTGTGGAGTTTCTTCTAATTTGTTTGAACTGCTGGTCGCGAGTGTGAAACAGAAGCCATTTAATTTACTTTGTAAATGTAAGAGAACTTGATTGAAGAAGGATTTTCAACATGCCCAAATTATCACCACAATGGAGTTTAGTTCCGTTTGTCTTTCAACAGTACTTTGTTACAAAGACAACATAAGTGTTAAAGGTTTGGCTGTTCATTTATTTTACTTAGGTATATTGTTAATTATTAGCATAGTTAATATTGTACTTTGGTCAGTTTATACAGGTTTTTTAAATGTTATTTACCAAAAATATCATTTTTTTCTCCCACCCCCCAAAAAGAGAATCGAGGTTTATATCGAACCGTGGGTCAGAGATCGTGATACGAACCAAATCGTGAATTTGGTGTATCGTTACAGCCCTATTCAATAGGTGTTTGGACAGATTTATTGTGTTTCCGCCCTTAATAGCAAAGGTCTTGTTGCACTTTTGGCAACCTGCTCTGTCAGCATGACTCTGGTGAAGTGAAACCACACTTATCAATGTTTATTACCTTCCTCTATCACCACTAATGATCAGTCTTTCTGGTGATCCTGCGCGCTAGCGTGTTAGCAGAGACACAGGCTCCACGCAAAAGAGAGCTCTCTTCTGTATTGGGAATAGCGAACATTCATCGTAGACGAACTGGTTGGAAGGAGAAAATGTGCAAAATATAGTGTACGTAGCACAAATAAATTGGTAATGTATTTTACCGGTAGGCTACTAAAAGCAGAATCAATAATGACTGTTTAATACCGTGTTTCGGTAATTTCCATTCCCACCACAGTCAAACACTCCAGTAAGATTATTCACAGACACTGTTATTCACAATCTATTTTTAAAGTTAGATCTGTCAATATTGATTGTTTTCTATTATTAGTAGAAAAATGCTTGAGTGAGCAATAAAGCATATGCTAGTTAACAACAGTAAAGTTAGAGCTGTGCTTTTTCAGTAACATTGTAGAGTGGGCTTAGACTGCCTCGGGCTTACAGATCACTAAGTTTGCTTCACAGTAGAGCTGTTAGCTCATGAGACTCCCTGACATAACAACAACACATTGATGATAGTGATGACAGATATAGTGAGACATAACAACAAAAACACATTGATGATAGTGATGACAGATATAGTGAGACATAACAACAAAAACACATTGATGATAGTGATGACAGATATAGTGAGACATAACAACAAGAACACATTGATGATAGTGATGACAAATATAGTGAGACATAACAACAAGAACACATTGATGATAGTGATGACAGATATAGGGAGACATAACAACATGAACACATTGATGATAGTGATGACAAATATAGTGAGACATAACAACTAGAACACATTGATGATAGTGATGACAGATGACAGATATAGTGAGACATAACAACTAGAACACATTGATGATAGTGATGACAGATATAGTGAGACATAACAACAAGAACACATTGATGATAGTGATGACAGATATAGTGAGACGTAACAACTGATGACAATTATGTGCGTAAAATGCTGTTTACTTAAAAACACACAAACACGCAGTGTACCCTAATTGAACGAACATTTGGCACACTGAACATGCGCGTCAGGTGTTTAGATAGAATAGGTACACTACTCAAGTCGCGGCATTCTTTGTGGCTTGTTGTATTTTACACAACACTTCCATGAATCATGTGTTGATGACATTAATTAGGAAATATTAGAGGACTTCAAGAGACATGATGTTGAAATGCGTGCCAGCCACTTAAATGCCCAGAAATGCAGAACGGGAGTGGAAAGCGTATTTGACAGAAGAGTAATCTCGGTCTAATGTTGGACTACATTGCAAAAATATTACCATGCATTCATAACCTCGTGATTCAGTGAGAGTGAGTCCAAACCATCGGAAAGTAGGCTGTCTTGTGACATTTCTTTATTTTTATATTTTGTAAAAAGAAAAATAAATAGAAAATCGCTGTTATAATAGCAATCCGCCATGGAACAAGCGCACCTGCTCTTAAAGGGAATGTGAGATGACGATCTGATTGGTTTATTACACGTTACGCCCAAACCACACCTATTACTAATGAAGCTACTTTAGACCTACCCATTTTAGATATGCGTTGGGCGCAAGAATCATTTATCCCGCCGGTAAATCATTTATCTCCCCGGGACCCTCCCACAATGTAACTTGTGTTTTGCGTTTGATACTTGCGTTTCAGATCGTTAAAATAGGGCCCATAGTGAGACATAACAACTAGAACACATTGATGATAGTGATGACAGATAGTGAGACATAACAACAAGAACACATTGATGATAGTGATGACAGATATAGTGAGACATAACAACTAGAACACATTGATGATAGTGATGACAGATATAGTGAGACATAACAACTAGAACACATTGATGATAGTGATGACAGATATAGTGAGACATAACAACTAGAACACATTGATGATAGTGATGACAGATATAGTGATACATAACAACTAGAACACATTGATGATAGTGATGACAGATATAGTGAGACATAACAACTAGAACACATTGATGATAGTGATGACAGATATAGTGAGACATAACAACAAAAACACATTGATGATAGTGATGACAGATATAGTGATACATAACAACAAGAACACATTGATGATAGTGATGACAGATATAGTGAGACATAACAACAAGAACACATTGATGATAGTGATGACAGATATAGTAAGACATAAAAACTAGAACACATTGATGATAGTGATGACAAATATAGTGAGACATAACAACTAGAACACATTGATGACTCTCTCCCTCCAGCGTTTTCTAGTGGAGAGATTATGTCATCATGTTATTTTCTCCAGCCAGCTCTCCCTTCTGTATTTCATAACTATGGTAAACAGAGACTTTTCTTTCACTTCCTCTATTTCACATCACATCTTAGAGGTTTTTTATCTTCTCTGGCATTCTCTGTCTCTCTCTCTGTTATTCTGGTAAGGCCTCCCTGCCTATCAGCTATTTGTTTCACCTGGCCGCAACTATACAGTGTGTGTAACTGTATGACTATGGACCAAGCTAAATACAAAAAATGCTGCTGTAACATACAGTTTATATTACAAGGTAATTATGCTTTCAGATCCATATCGTGCTACATTCTTGCTAAGGTAATATTTTGTGCATCAATAAAATAGGTATTCTAATCTTGTTCACCAAAATTCAGTGCATCTCCTTAAAGAATAAATGAAACAAAAAAAACTAAACATTGTATGTATATTTTGTGTTTTTTATGTGTATAAACATGAAAACCATCATAAATAAGTATTTTCAATGTACAGGTCCTTCTCAAAAAATTAGCATATAGTGATAAAGTTCATTATTTTCCATAATGTAGTGATGAAAATTAAACTTCCATATATTTTAGATTCATTGCACACCAACTGAAATATTTCAGGTCATTTATTGTTTTAATACTGATGATTTTGGCATACAGCTCGTGAAAACCCAAAATTCCTATCTCAAAGAATTAGTATGTCATGAAAAGGGTCTCTAAACGAGCTATTAACCTCATCATCTGAATCAACTAATTAACTCTAAACAGCTGCAAAAGATTCCTGAGGCTTTTAAAAACTTCCAGCCTGTTTCATTACTCAAAACCGCAATCATGGGTAAGGCTGCCGACCTGACTGCTGTCCAGAAGGCCATCATTGACACCCTCAAGCAAGAGGGTAAGACACAGAAAGAAATTTCTGAACAAATAGGCTGTTCCCAGAGTGCTGTATGAAGGCACCTCAGTGGGAAGTCTGTGGGAAGGAAAAAGTGTGGCAAAAAACGCTGCACAACGACAACAGGTGACCAGACCCTGAGGAAGATTGTGGAGAAGGACCGATTCCAGACATTGGATGACCTGCGGAAGCAGTGGACTGAGTCTGGAGTACAAACATCCAGAGCCACCGTGCACAGGCGTGTGCAGGAAATGGGCTACAAGTGCCGCATTCCCCAGGTCAAGCCACTTTTGAACCAGAAACAGCGGCAGAAGTGCCTGACCTGGGCTACAGAGAAGTAGCACTGGACTGTTGCTAAGTGGTCCAAAGTACTTTTTTCGGATGCAAGCAAATTTTGCATGTCATTCAGAAATCAAGGTGCCAGAGTCTGCAGGAAGACTGGGGAGAAGGAAATGCCAAAATGCCTGAAGTCCAGTGTCAAGTACCCACAGTCAGTGATGGTCTGGGGTGCCATGTCAGCTGCTGGTGTTGGTCCACTGTGTTTTATCAAGGGCAGGGTCAATGCAGCTAGCTATCAGGAGATTTTGGAGCATTTCATGCTTCCATC
>JACXGM010003035.1:28947-43749 GCA_016801145.1 Umbra pygmaea | reverse complement strand
AGGCTGGAGCGGCCTCTTGTGGCCGGGAGGCTGGAGCGGCCTCTTGTGGCCGGGAGGCTGGAGCGGCCTCTTGTGGCCGGGAGGCTGGAGTGGCCTCTTGTGGCCGGGAGGCTGGAGTGGGAGCGGCCTCTTGTGGCCGGGAGGCTGGAGTGGGAGCGGCCTCTTGTGGCCGGGAGGCTGGAGCGGGAGCGGCCTCTTGTGGCCGGGAGGCTGGAGCGGGAGCGGCCTCTTGTGGCCGGGAGGCTGGAGCGGGAGCGGCCTCTTGTGGCCGAGGAGCGGGAACTGCGGCCACTTGTGGCTGGAGAACTTGGGCAACCTCTTGTGGTCGAGGAGCGGGAACTTGGGCGACCTCTTGTGGCCGGGGAACTTGGGCGACCTCTGCTGGCCGGGGAACTTGGGCGACCTCTGCTGGCCGGGGAACTTGAGCGACCTCTGCTGGACTGGGCGTGGTGGAGACCTCTGGGGAACTGGGCCTGGTGGAGACTTTGGGTGGACTGGATGTGGTGGAAACCTTTCCTACCCAACATATTGGCATCTGAAACTGGGCTATCAGGGTCCTGCCAGGACATCGAGGGGCCCAGATGGCTTCCAAACAGGACATTAGATGAGGGGATCGGGTGAGCAGCCGCTTCAAAAGGAATGTTTCAGCCTCCGTCTTGAGTGATCCACATCCGACCCTCCACGAAAAGAACTGGCTAACCAAATCTGGACGGTCACTGATGGCTTGGTCGCATTGGTTCATCCGATCCCGATAGTCCCCATCCACTTCTGGGTCTTTCCGTAGCACAGTGAAGATGAAGTCCCTCTTGGAACTGAGGCTGGTAGCCATCGTGGAACTGGGGCTGGTAGCCATCGTGGAACTGGGGCTGGTAGCCATCATGGAACTGGGGCTGATAGCCATCATGGAACTGGGGCTGGTAGCCATCTTGGAACTGGGGCTGGAAACAGCACTCTTTGGACTGGGGCTGAGAGCAGGGACTTGGGACTCTGGGCGGCCATCTTGGGACTCTGGGCGGCCATCTTGGGACTGGGGCTGGGAGCCACTGTCTTGGAACAGGTACTGGGTGCCCTCTTAGGAGCTTCAAAAGGGGCAAGTGTCTCAAAGACACGACGGGGAAGGATTTAGTCCCCATCCATAGCCTCCCTGACTAAAGATTCTTCATAGGAGGCTTCGTAGAGGTCCCATGGAAGGTCCACCTGTACCCAGTCACTATAAAATGGCTCACTCCCAGCCATGTTTATTTTGGGTGAGGTATTCTGTAATGATACTCCCAAGGTAAAAAAGAACAATAATGTTTATTCTATACAGGGTTACAAATCCAAGGCAGTAACAGCTCAGGCGAAGGTATAAAGGATAATCCATAAACACAATACTGAATAAACGATGCACGGGTCAGGCCAGAATAACAATACAGGAATGTAGGCGAAGGTAGAGGATAATCCAAGGCAGAATACTTAACAAACAATGCAGGGGTCAGGCCAGAATAACCATACTAGAATGTAGGCGACGGTACAGAGGATAATCCAAGGCAGAATAATCAACAAAACATTGCAAAGGTCAAACCGGAATAACAATATAGGAATGGAATGCTCAGAATGGAGAAAATCAATACTCACAATACTTCGCAAAGAGGCAAAGGAGTGTGTGTGTTTTATATGCTGAGTGAGTGAGAGCAGGTGTACTGAATTTGGATAATTGAGTGTAGGTTATGGAAAATGTAGTTCTGAGTGGTCAAGAATAGGGAAGCTGTAGTTCCCAGGGAAGAGGAACTGGGGAATGTTACATTCACATGGAATGCCTTTGCATTCATATGTTATTTTTATAGGGAGAGTATTATTATCTCCTTATCACCATTATGAATCAAAGACTGAGGAAACTCCTGCATATTATGTTCATTGTATTACTGTTAAGCATGTAGAAATGCAGGAGTCAAATGCAGGAGAGTCCAACTTGGAATATTTAATGTACATTTGTGCTCATATGTTTGCATATCCTGGCAGACATTGTGAAATTTCAGCATTGATATTGACGATATGACTGTTCATGCAAAACATCTGACTTCTATGTAAAGAGAGTACTCATATGAAGCCATTATCACATAGTTGTTTGGCACCTTTGTAAACCGTACTGATAACAGAAATCACCCAAATGGCCCTGATAAAATGTTTGCATACCCTTGAATGTTTGGCCTTGTTACAGACACCCAAGGTTACCCACACAGGTTAAAATGGCAAAGGTTAATTTGCCACATCTGTGGAATTTTAAATTGCAATTAGTGTCTGTGTATAAATAGTCAATGAGTTTGTTAGCTCTCACATGGATGCATTGAACAGGCTAGATACTGAGCCATGGGGTACAGAAAATAACTGTCAAAAGACCTGCATAACAAGGTGCAAATGTATTTGTATTTATATATTTAAGAACACCTAGTTATAAAAGCAATTACACTGTTCAGTCAGAGTTGACTTTAAAAGGCTTTAAAAAGTATTGAAAGGTGGAAGTGATTCTAGATTTAAGGTGTTTTGGAGTTCATTACAAGCATTAGGTGCATTAGGTGCACTTTTATTGAGTTCTGTTTGCCAGTCAAATGCCAGTCAGTACTGTTCAATCACTTATTAAGAAATGGAAGATACAGGATTTCTTGATCTCAAGCCATGGTCAGGTAGACCAAGAAAAATTTCAGCCAAAACTGCCAGAAGATTTGTTCAGGATACAAAGAAAAACCCACAGGTAAGCTTAGGAGAAATATAGGCTGCTCTGGAAAAAGACAGTGTGGTTGTTTCAAGGAGTACCATACGAAAATACTTGAACAAAAATGCTTCCTTTTCAAAGCATTACTTACTTTTTGCTCCAGGGGAATATCCCTGTAAATCCAGATCATCAGCTAAATGTCTTAAATGTAGATAATTCACATGACAAGCACGGCAATATTTTTTTGATGAGCTGCATTATCCAATGTGCACCTGATGGGAACAGGTATTGTAATAGGTAAGAGATTAATATTTAGCATAATTGTAAAACATAGAAAGAGGGAAGATCTGAAATTGCAAAAATATGATTGTGTTTTTGGACAGTAGTGTGCTGTAGCTTTGTTGAAAAAATAACATAAAATAAATGCAGTTTTAATGTAGGTTTGAATGGCATGTCAAGAAATCATTCACAATGTTTGAATATTAGCTATTGTCAGGATTCCCCCAATGACAGTACATAAGATGGATGAAGCGACTACATACATTTTGACAGAGACCAAGTGAAGTCAATTAGAAGCACTTTTCCAGTGATGCCTGAGCGTACTGTGCAGCCTCAATCTGAGTGTGATGACATAGATGTGATGTGAGCAACCTGTCTGAAGTTGTAATTCTTCTCGTAGCTATGCCAAGAAAAATCTGAATCATTCCAAATCTCGCCTCTTGCATAGATGGAGAACGTGAGTTGTCCATCAGCGTAGGAGCAGGAGCAACTTTTGTTAAGTATTCTGATTAATTATTTTGTCATATTGACTGTATGCCTTCACGTCCCCCCGATTCCCTGCAAGCTTCTCATGACTCTACGGTAATTTCTGTACTGTGCGACAGAAAGTTGTGTGGTTATGACACAATCGTTAGCCTATTTTTACGAAAACAGGTGCCACTGGACCGTAACGTGCGATACAAGGTAATGAAGCCTTTTATATATTGTTGTGTTTCTTTAGAAATAAACAATAGACACATAGGGCCGAATTTACTAACACTAGCACAGTTTGCGCTGCATCTGTTTATGCAAGTTCGGTAATATCGCATGCTATGCTTCCACATTTAGCGTAGTATTTATCAAATCCGATACCCATTACGCAATCAGCGCATACTCCGCCCTCCATTAGCGCGCCTCTAAAAGAGAAAATAATGGGCCCGTATGTATCTATCATGGATCTCACCACGGGAAAAAGAAAGCGCAAGCTTAAATATAGTGAAGAAGAAATTAACATCTTAGTGCATGAAGTAACAGCAAACCTAGATATATATTACAGGGCAGAACATCCACACCCTCGGAAAAACATCCAATTTGGATTGCCATAACAAGTTAAATCAACTCGTTATCATCTACACGGAGAGAAGCGGAGGAGGTAAAAAGAGGAGAACTGGTTCAGGTCCACCAGAAATAGACACGCTAACTAGGTGGTGCAGCAAATACACGTTGCCGAACAAGTGGAAGGTGTGGACGGCATAGATACTGCTGAGATCTCTGTAGAGAATGAAGGTATGCGGGGTTTGTAATGATACTGTTGTGTTGGCATTTATCATATATGACTATGTTTAGCCTATATCATTGATATGTAAAGCCAACTGATGTGGGTAAGTAATTAAAGAGTGTTATATAGGTCAATAATCGCAAAATTTCTTATCAAAAATGGAACAGATGGAGGCATTTGTCTTTTTTTGTGCCAAGTGTATTTGATGCTATGTTTGAAACACTGCTGCCATTGATTTGAACTATGAGCTAAATTTGAACACACAGGAAAACGCGGTTGCTGGTTTAGACCTGCTTTTACGAGGCGGAAAATTCCCCCCGCAGAATAGAGGCGCGCTTTTACTGGCAGTCTTTGTAAATACCACGGAATATATAATTAGGTGCACTTACGTGTATCCTCCCACCTTTTTGGGTGGAACTCCCACTTTCCCCATGACCCTCCTACAAACGCATATTGACAAACGCATATAACTTGTCTCTTGTTGCTCATGTGGCAGGCAATCTGTGATTTTACCCAAGGGAGTGGTTTGTAAATAGCCCGCATCGGTTACGTCCGTCTATGCGACCAATTAGCGCCTGGAAACAGGCGCAAACGGCTTGATAAATCTAGCCCATAGAGTCTTTAAACGCTTCAGATGTAAATGTATTCACTCTCAAAATGATGCCATAATGAATGGGAGTCTATAGAATGCTAATGGAAGGTGATGCCTAGGTAGCCTCAGACTCTCCCCATAGGAGCTTCAACTTCCGGGTGCTGGCTTACCCCCTTGGATACCCCTTGTGTGTCTGTGTATTGTGTTTAGTTACTGCCTATTCCTTAGTCTTCCCCAGTGTTTTAGTTATTCATTTATGTATTCCTAAGTGTTACTAATGTCTTTCTTAGTCTCCCCAGAGTTCCTGTCGCTGATGTCAGTAAATGGGCTTTGGCGCCCTCTAGCATTTTTGTTGTAAGTATCGGTATCTCAGTTGTCCAGCTATTCTATATCTTGTTAGCCTGGTTGACACCAGACCCTTCTGAGTTGTAACTGAGAGTGCATCTATAGGCAAGGTTCCTTCACAGCCCTTTTCCAAAGGGGCGTCACCAACGGACGCCGCTCAAATGCCTCTCAGGGCGTTTGGATATATCAGACTTTTGCCTATATCAAACATCATTTTTAGATATGAAAAAAATAGCTCGGTTTTTAACAAAAAGCAAATGTTCAAATCGCTTAAAACAGATGCGATAGCTGATTCAAACAAGGGATTTTCCAGATATTCCATTGTAGCAGCCATCATTGTAATTGTCTGCTTCAACCAATGACAGTATAGCTCAACAGTTGTGATTGGTGGCTTGATTTGGAAAAATTGGAAATGTGGCTTGAATGGGCTCTAGGCCAGACTGACATGCAGAGCAAATCTAAATTTGCTGGAAGTCTCTCAGGGTTCTCCCAGACTAATGTCTTGTACTCATGTGTAAATTAGTGTCTACAGCTGTTGTCCCTTATCTCATGCCTACCACTATATATATACACCTGTGTTTGTTCTGGTTACCCTCTGGTCGGTAATTGTCTATGTCAGTGGTTACCAACCCTCTCCTCTGGGCGCCCCAGACAGGCAATGTTTTTGTTATAACCCTGAAATGTTACACCTGAGTCAAAGGCTTAATGTGTAGTTGACTAATTAAACCAGTTGTGTCATTTCAGGATGAAAACAGAAATATGGCCTGTCTGGGGTGCCCCGAGAAGAGGGTTGAGAACCACTGGTCTATGTTATGGATGTTCCTGCATGAATACCAGCTCTGTATTTCATTTCACATGTATGTAAGTGCTTGTGTTCTTTTGTAAGCTTAATGAGTTATAGTGCAAGTTTCTAGTAAGCCAGTAGAGCTGAAGCTTAGTGTTTGTAGATTTCTCAAGTATACATTGTTGGTAAATAAACTCCAGTCTTCTTGGAAAATCACATTTGTCTCTTGCCTATTATACTATGCATTATGACAGTTATAGGGTATATGCAAGGTAAAACAGGCTATGTAAATGTAGAATCTTAAAGAACTATTTCAATGTGGGTCAAATACGCATATTATTTTTAGAATTTAAATTATACCAGACGGGACTGCAGCTGTGCAACAATACACAATACAACAAAAATATTGATAGTAAATCAAGTAGAATTGTTGATTAACAACAGATTGAAATTAAATTAAGTTTGCCCTTGAAATCAACCCTCCCCCAATACATTTGTGTGCTTGAGCATTTGTGTGCCCTGTTACCAGGTGTGCTTGAGCTAGAACACATGAAATACCTGAACTGACTAGAGGTTGGTTGAGTGTCACGTTGGACTGTGTGTGAGCTTCATGGCTAAGTCAAACGAATGGCCGAAAAGAGATCATCGCCCTTCATAAACAAGGAACAGGATACAAAAATATAGCCAAGGCACTGAATATTCCCATAGACACCGTTGGAAGCATAGTTCACAAGTTCAAATTTAAGGGAATGGTGGGTACACTACAGGGACAGGGCAGAAAAAGGAAGCCATTAATGGATGCAAACAGATGTCTGAGATGGCAAGGTTGTGAAAAGAGTGACTGCTGCAAACAGAATCAAATAGCAGTTTCTCACTGATTTATAAAAAAAATTGAAATTACAGAAAGACACTCCAAAGCAGGGCGACCAACCCTGTTCCTGGAGATCTACCATCCTGTAGGTTTGCTATTCAACCCAAATTTAGCACACCTGATTCTAATAATTAGCTGGATGAAAAGATAAATCAGGTTAGTCACAACTGGGGTTGGAGAGAACCTACCAGACAGTTGTTGGGCAGCCCTGGCTTAAAGATTACACTGTCAGTGGGACAGTTATCTAAAGTGCCAGAATTAAGCAAATATATATATAAATTAGGAGAAAATGGAAATACATCGATCAATCCATGTTTCCTGCTTTTTCATTTTGTCCTCAAAGTTAATGTGTTGGAAGCAGGAAAAATAGGCAAGTGTATTTGGATTTCACTGAAAGTGAATTTGACAAGGGCCAAATTGTGATGGCTAGACAACTAGATCAGAGCATCTCAAAAACTGCATCTCTTGCTAGGTGTTCTTGGTCTGCAGTGGTCAGTACTTATCAAAAGTTTTCCAATGAGTGAAAATCAGTGAACCAGCAACAGGGTCAAGGGCAGCCAAGGCTCAATGATGCACGTGGGGAGTGAAGGCTGGACTGTGTGGTCCGATTCAACACACAAGCTATTGTAGCTCAAATTGCTGAAAAGGTTTATGCTGGTTCTGATTGAAAGATGTCCAAACACACAGTGCATTGCAATTATGGGCTCAGATGGCTCAGTGGTTTGGGAGTCAGACTTGTAGTTAGAAGTTTGCCGGTTCCAACATGACATTTACTAAACATGCCTTCTAAATACGTTCTGTAACTCCCAACTCTGCCACCACAAGTGTCCAGAAAAGATGTCACTGGCAACAATTTTGAAACTACAGCTACATTCAGGAGAGGCGTTCAGGTGACTTTTTTATCGTTTTTGTCAGTGCACAGCCATTTTCAGAGCTATCAAAAGAAGATCAATCGGGTTAAAGTCTGGGCTCTGGCTGGGCCACTGAAGGACATTCACAGAGTTGTCCTGTATCCACTCCTTTGTTATTTTGGCTGTATGCTTTGTCCTGTTGGAAGATGAACCTTCACCCCAGTCTGAGATCCAGAGCACTCTGGTTTTTAGCAAGGATGTACACTGTATGTACCTAAATATCTTGAGTTGGAGAGGGATTTTGTTTTCTACAATGGCTAGTACAAGTGACAAAATACCAGACGAGCTGGACGATCTTATCTATGATCAAGTTTTATTGAATGGTAATATCCAACCATACGTGTTTGAGCCCGAATACACTGATGAAGAAATACGGCAAAGGCAGGGTATGTATTGGTTAACTGCTTGGAAGTGGACACCATTAAAGTACAGCAATGGCCAAGAAGATGATTACAGTACATCTGTTTGTTAGATCATCTGACTTTCGATGCACACATGGACCAAGCTGTTTTGGAAACATTGTATTCATTATCCCAAAATATTCAGAAGGTGAAGCACTAGCACAAGTAAGTAGCTTGTTAGCATTATCTACTGCTATCTAATGGATTTGTTTGTGTATAATTGGGTGAATGCGATGTAAAATTAAAAGCACAATGTTCACTTTGCACTTGAAATATCACACGTTCCAAATTCAAACTGACACAGAAATGTCGGAATTTAATCATTGCTAGTTCTTGGATGAGTTGTAAGAAACTGCACTCTATTTGACTTAAATCATCTATGGTAACATTTGTAAATACTATATTAAAAATGCAATCTCCTCTGAAGCATTTTTAAGGTTGTCATGCTGTGTTTTTTTTGTGTGTGCTGTGTTGCTATACGACACGTGTATGTACACTGCTGTCTACATAAAGAATTGCCTTCAAGGACAATGAAGTTAAATCAATCAAACTTCTCAAATAAATATCTGTACAATTTCTTTACTTTACAACTGATACTTGCATTGACAGTCTACCACTATGCTAAGATTTGTTGTGTATTATAACTGTAATGGCTGGTTGGAGCATTGCTGCCACCAATACACCTACAGGAGTAAGGGTGTTAAGCGCACAGTATACTACAGATTCCCGACCTGGTGCGCGCCAAAATGACGTCATGGGAGCGCCGTAAATATTTATACTTGTGCATGGTGCTTGCGACACAAGCTGCAGTCTTCTCCTGAACAGAGGTGTCGCAACTGAGGAGAGGCTACCGTCTTTGATATTTTCACGGACTAGAAGAAGAAAAAGTTATAAACGATGGCAGAACTGGCAGCTGCATTGACGTAATGTCAACAGTGGCTAAGATTATCTTATCTGTGTTGTTATGAACCATTTACAGTTTTATCATGAACTATTAACTGTGATATTATGAATCGTTTACTGTGCCTTCAAACTCGTCCATACTTCGTGTTTCAGTTTTTTCGCACGCCACTGTAAAAAAAAGTTGTGGCTCTGGTCGGGAGCGTTAAGTATACTGCAGGCATTAGGCAGGGCTGGTTCTGGACGACAAAGAAATTACGTCACCCAACCCCTCTCCCACACACATTTATCAGTATCTGAAACAATGCGTTGTTAGGGAATATTTATGTGAAATCAGATTTATTAACAAATTAGTTTAGGCCTATTTACAGATGAACAAATTTAGTTTATTTATATTTTGAATTTGATTGTCCAATATGAGAACTTTTATACATATTTCAAAACTCATTTAGTCTCCAGCTGCGTAGTGGCCTCATTTTTCTGCAGTCAGTCAGCGATATATTCTCATAGTCGTAGCTATGATGTCCATAGGGTCCTGTAATCAAAACACCTGAAAGACAGAGGGGGAAGAGGGCAAGAAGAGGAGGGGCAACAATGTCAAAAGCCTACAATCAAACAAACCCTATGAACGATGCTTGCGCTGCTATTAGCAAGTTTTCACAATGGTGTCCTAAGGGCGGGAAGGGAACTGCATCAACGCCAATCAGGGGCGTGCGCCGGAGGGCAGCAGCCAATTGTCAAAATGTCCCCTCAAATTTGTGCCACCCTAGGCAGCTGCCTAATCTTGCCTATTGTGTGGGCCGGCCCTGGTGTTAGGTCTGGGTGGCTGATCTCAATAGGTGCAGGGCAATAATGTAATTAGGACTCATATAATGTAATTAACCTCAAATCTGCAACTGCTTCTGCCTCAATGTATTTCATCTTCAGCATGACGGAAATAGTTGACCAGATTTAGGAAGCAGCAGAGTGAAGAACAATGCTGTAGAGCCATGGATTTTCTCAAAATGGCCCAGGACCTGGAGAATGCTCTACAGTGTTTGCGTGCTTCTCACCCAGAGGAGACTGCAGAGCAGCTGGCCCACACTCTACCAGCCACAGCACCCAGCTACCCCCTCACGCCTGGTTCGGTTGGTGTGCCCTACCCATCTCTCCCACAACTCTTTCACTAACTGCACGCATATGTACACCTTAGACAGAGACACCTTAGAGAGAAATTTGGGCCAATTTATTATGGTACTGCCATCTGCCCCAGTGACACAATCCAGCATGCCGCCGCACACAGAGATGTCCTCTACCATGCCACCACTCCCAGAGAGTCCCTCTACCATGCCAGGAGCTTAACTGGAGAAGAAGCAAGGGTCCTGGCTGGATGGCAAACACTTTTTTTGGTTTAGGGTGCCTCCAGGGCTGCACGCCTTGTTGGTGGGGGGGTACTGTAACGGCAGGCTTGAACATCGCTGCTACAGGAGTAAAGGTGTTATGTCTGGGTGGCTGATCTCCACAGATGCAGGGCTTTAATGTAATTAGAACTTATTAAAAGTAATCTCAAATCTGCACCTGCTGGGGGTCCGTGTGGCGTATTGGTCACTGTAGTGCAAATTAGTATAGTGCTGCCTGGGATTTGGGTTAGATAAGTCAGATTATATATCCTGCCACGTCGCTCTCCAGCGACTCCTTGTGTGCAGATCGGGTGCCTGTAAATTCAGTCGTGGAAGTATAGTCGGTGAACGTAATCATCATGCGCATGATCTGACTAAATGCTTCCGTCTTGGATGAACAGTGCATAAAGAATCGGGTGCTTGGTTACATTTTCGCCCCCTTCACCATCCCACAGATCTGTCCAAGGAGTTGCAGAGCTGCCAATAAGGCAGGGTTATTGGGAATTGGGAGGGGAAGGAAATGGGGACAGTAAAAAAACACTTTAAAAAAACATCTACGCAGCCCAGGGGTCCCAGCCGATGGTGGTGCAAATTGGTACGGTATTGCCAGGGCCGTTTCTACCACCGGGGCTGACGCGTTCGGCTGGCAACACTATATTATGTCAGCAACACAAACTTAGATCTTCTCCACCTCTTTTTGTGCAGATTGGGCACCTGTGAGTTCAATTGCAGAAGTATAGTTTGTGATGTTGTAAATCCTTGTGCACATGTACTGACTAATGGCTTCCATGTTGAAAAAACTGTGAGATAAGATGGCGCGGTGACATGTGCTTGAAGAAAGCATGTGAGCACCCTCGGCCATCTTGTCCCTGCTGAGGAGTTGCCAACAAGGCAGATTAAAAGGGAATTGGATATAACCAATTGGGAGGGGAGAAAAATATATAGACGTATAAAGAATGCTAATTTATTATGGCAATGTGGCTTTACAATACATACACATGCGAGAGTGCTGCTTCTCTCGAGACATCCCAATTCCCCACACACTTCACTGAAAGTGAATAGGGCATCTGATGAGTGCTCCCATCAGAAACAAAACTATCTAAACATAACCCAAATTAAAAGTTACTTCCCACCTGGTTAAATTAAGGTGAAATATATCAAATTAACCTACTGTGTTATTCTAATAAAGCAGGAAAGATGTCTGAATTAGTTTTACAACAGCAGCTCAAAAGCATATGCATAAACAACATACGTAAGAATCAAGTGACATGAAAACAAATCAAAGCTCAAGATTTGAGGTGTAACTTTGTGCATTATCAAACTAAGCAGGTCTCACAAAAATTCACTAAAATGTACAAAACAACTCATTATATTACGTTTTGTATCTTTTTGTGCGAATTAAGTATGAGACAGTTGTCATTTCTGCTTTGCCACTGTGTCTGACTGGTGTCCATAGATATCCTCTCAGGATGATAACTCCATGGCCATGTGTTTTTGTGAAAATAATCGGTTTCCACTCCTCTTTTGTCTATTTTTGTAATTGACGGTCTGTCCTTGACAATAGCAGCTTTAGGAGACCCTGATGAAAGACTCCCTCGATCCAAACTTACACTGTATCAGAATGGCCTTCATTTACATGGCTTAAAAGACCCCATGGAATATACACAGAGGGGCCCATTTCAATCTACTGTTGTTTTGTTATACCCACATTGTCTTGTATTAATATAGCAGAGCCATATTAGAAGCTGGTCTAATGACTGTCTTTGCGGCTGAAGATGTCAATCTTGTACTGTAAAAAGGAACCCATGGTTATGGTTTAAAAAAATAAAACAATAAAAGGCAACTGAAAAGGACAGAGATCCCACTGGATAGTATGAACTGGAGAGTTAGAAAAATATGTTTTATAAAATGTTCATGTCACTGAGTTTGTTATATTGTGCAATAGGGCATTGATTTGACAAAATGTCCCTATATCAAATGTGTGAAAAGAGATTACAAATAAAGCAGATTTCCTATACCTCTCGGAGATACCCAACGTTATCAATGTGGTAGTGTCATGGCTGACGTGGAAAGCAAAGGTGACTTAAAGGTAGGCTTGTATCACTTTACTATATCCCCTATATTCGACACAAAAGACGAAATCAATGTTACTTTTCAGCAGTAATCATGAAGTACCACTGTGCCACTCTACTGTATGTGCGTGACAATGGTAATTCCATCTGGAAAGGAAGTTCCTTTCTGCTAACAGACACAAACCATGGGTTCAAACACGATTTGATATTATTTCAAACACTTTAGCTGTTCTTGATTGAGCTTGCAGTCCGACATGGAACCAATGGCATTGCAATACTGCAAAATCTTTCAATCTTGCACTCCAGCCAGGCTATAAGCATTTTAAAGATTTCAAGTACTATTTAAACCAGGTTCTCGTCTGCACCCACTTTCTAAACCTAATTTGTCTTGTTAATGTGCCCCTCTGACTACCTGATTGCACTGGATGACTGTGGAGAAAATCTGATTGCCAAAATTACATAGAGCAAAACTTTTGATTGGGGAGGGATCATCATTGCACGCTTGCCTCTTTTGACAGGACTGATGTGAAATTTGGCCTCATTGATTTCAAATCAGCAAAGTGGCACATGTAATTTTAATCAGACTCCAAGACTATGTTCTGAGAACAGGCTATTCTTCTTTTTTAAAAGCATATAACTTCCTAGCTGTGCAAATATTTTAGCTTAAACGCTACATTATAATGTATTACTGATCCCTATGAGCCCCCTGGAGTGAAAAGTCCATTTCCACACCAGTGAATTTGTATAAATAAAAGTCGGTGTGCTTGAGCTAGAGATTTATGGATTCAATCCATAGAGTCCACCAATAAGTAAGCATTAACACATGACAGCCTGCGTTGCCAGGGAATAACCGCACACCTCTGCGGTGTGAGAAGACAACACCAAAGACTGGCGTTTCTACATCAAGATTGTTTTGAAACACAGAGGCAGCGGAGAGCTCGATTTGTAACCAAAACAATAACCACAGACATACTGTACATTTAGAATGTCAATATAAACTCTTCTTCTGCTCACTTCCACAAGTGACAGTGGCCTGAACAGTTAAAAATCTGTCAGGTTTCCTGTCCAATAACAGCATGCCTGTCAACAAATAAAGGCCTGGTTCACACAGGTCAGAGAGTGTTTGAAATGAGTGTGCAGCTTAAAAGGTTTTAAGGTGCTGATCAGTCCCCAGGAAGGAAATTTGTATAATACTTGATTGATTACATAATCAAATTAACCTGAAGTTTATTGAAAGGTATTGAAATAAAATTATTTGTACAGTATGTGCAAATTAGCTTAGACATTTGGGCGCTTGAAGCACAGCAATCATGGACATGTATTTTAGAAATCATGTGGAACCGTTGCTCTCCAGTACACATCATTGAATAAATTTGTATTGATCACCCTGCTCATTCAAACCCTGAACATGCCACTACAGTTCTTAAACACTTGCTTCTCACGACACACTAAAATTACTTTGGTTGTTGTTCACAAACTCGTGGCTATTGTTATTACATACATCCAACATAAATTGTGGGGAGCTGAGGCAAAAATAGATGATGTACAGGTGGTGTGTAAACAAAAATAATGTCAACTTAGAGTATGCCAAACATATTCGGTTAGCAAGTCGCAGTTGACCGGCAAGATTAAACAGATACCTGACAGGATAATTGTTCAATGCCCCAAAAATGCAGCCTAAAGAATTACTACAGAAGTGAATTAGCACCTCTGTGACCCAATATCAAGAAAAACTGTAAGTCATCTCTGGAATTTATGGTAGGGCTGCCGTTTGGATCAGCCCTAAATCACATTAAATACGTTCTGAGGGAACTATTTTGTAAAACCGAAATATGTCAAATATGAACGTATGAAAGGGTCAATTACGTTTGTAGGGAACTAAATTGAACACTCGAATAACGTTCAATATGAACATTAGTAGATCATGATGTAGCATGTAAATAGCATAGTTTTTGCTAGGGCGGAGGTCGGGGATGGTGGATGGGCGTATAAATCCGTGACTTGCGGAGGTCGGGGATGGTGGATGGGCGTATAAATCCGCGACTTGCATGCCAGTGTTCGCGAGTTCAAATCCAGACCGGCACTTTGTGTGTTTTGTTCTACAATTGCGTGCTTCATCCAGACACGCGATTGTCGGTTTTTGTAATGTTAACCCTAACCTTAATTCTAACCTTAACCTCAGTAACGTCATATCTAACCTTAACCGTTAGTAACCTCATGCCTAACCTTAACCGTTAGTATCCTCCTACCTAACCTTAACTGTGAATGTTGCAATATAATTTTGAACGCTATGGAATGTATGGAATGTTCTCGCATAA
>JACXGM010003035.1:0-28847 GCA_016801145.1 Umbra pygmaea | reverse complement strand
ATACCGGAGCAACGTAATTCAAGTACAAATATAGCCTAATAACAAAACGTGCAGTTCAAACGTAAAAACACCCTAAATAGGTTGGCATAGAACGTAATTTAGGTTTTCAAAATAGTTTCCTGAGAACGTAATTTGGGAGAAATTCTGAGATTTACGGTTGGTTTGGATATGCCCCATGAAGCCAATGTTCAAAGACTAATTTCTTGGTGTAGGAAGCATAAAATCTGGACCACTGGCAAACGTTAAAATAGTCTGATGAGTCATATTTCGACCTATTTTCTACATCAGGAGGGTTTAGATTAGGATAAAGCTAAAGGATGTGTGTAGCCACAATGTCTGCTGCCAACTGTTAAACATTGTGGGGCACCCATCATGGCATAACAGCCATCTCATGAGTCAGTAAGTCAGATGATTGATGTTCCAATTTTCTAGTATAATGCCTACATACAGTACACACAGAGCTACACACATTTTAGAGTACAGTCAGAAGAGGACTGGCCACCCCCTTGAGTCTGGCCTCTCTCTAGGTTTCTTCCTAGGTCCCACCTACAATGGTTTTTTTCCTAGCCACTGTGCATCACTTGTGTTGCTTGCTCTTGGGGGTCTCGGGCCGGGTGTCTGTCAAAGCACTTTGTGACAATTGCTGTTGTAAAAATGGCTTTATAAATAAATTTGATTGATTGAAGAGTGGTTTCATGAACAGCAGGATGACACCAAATGCCTTCCATGGCCTCCCCAATCACCACGTCTAAACATCACTGAACATCTATAGGAATTTCTGGAGCAAAGAGTGTGAAATAGATTTCTACCTACGTCATCTCTCAAAGAACTAGAGGCTTTTCTTCTTGTAGTATGGTGCAATATACTAGTACACATACTTCACTTATATGGCAGCATTCCAAGAATGATTAGAGCTGTTTTGAAGGAAAAGGTCTTTATTTGGTCCTTGATATTAATATAATTTTGTGTGTTTACGTTACTCTGTCCTCCCCTTATGAATATCAAGCAAAAGGAAAAAGCAACACTGGAGTGGCTCATGAAAAAATGTATTGCTTAGTGACCCAATATGCACTCACTTAAAGGATTATTAGGAACACCATATTATACTGTGTTTGACCCCATTTTGCCTTCAGAACTGCCTTAATTCTATGTGGCATTGATTCAACAAGGTGCTGAAAGCATTCTTTAGAAATGTTGGCCCATATTGATAGGATAGCATCTTTCAGTTGATGGAGATTGTTGGGATGCACATCCAGGGCACGAAGCTCCCGTTCCACCACATCCCAAAGATGCTCTATTGGGTTGAGATCTGGTGACTGTGGGGGCCATGTTAGTACAGTGAACTCATTTTTAAGAAACCAATTTGAAATGATTCGAGCCCTGTGACATGGTGCATTATCCTGCTGGAAGTAGCCCTAAGAGGATGGGTACATGGTGGCCATAAAGGGATGGACATGGTCAGAAACAATGCTCAGGTAGGCCGTGGCATTTAAACGATGCCCAATTGGCACTAAGGGGTCTAAAGTGTGCCAAGAAAACATCCCGCAAACCATTACACCACCACCACCAGCCTGCACAGTGGTAACGAGGCATGATGGATCCATGTTCTCATTCTGTTTACGCCAAATTCTGAGTGTATGCCATCTGAATGTCTCAACAGAAATCGAGACTCATCAGACCAGTCAACATTTTTCCAGTCTTCAACTGTCCAATTTTGGTGTGCTCTTGCAAATTGTAGCCTCTTTTTCCTATTTGTAGTGGAGATGAGTGGTACCCGGTGGGGTCCTCTGCTGTTGTAGCCCATCCACCTCAAGGTTGTGCGTGTTGTGGCTTCACAAATGCTTTGCTGCATACCTCGGTTGTAACGTACTTGTGGTTATTTCAGTCAAAGTTGCCCTTCTATCAGCTTGAAGAAGTCGGCCCATTCTCGTCTGACCTCTAGCATCAACAAGGCATTTTCGCCCACAGAACTGCCGCATACTGGATGTTTTATGATGTTTTATGATGTTTTATGATGTTTTATGATGTTTTATGATGTTTTATGATGTTTTATGATGTAAATCCTAGAAATGGTTGTGTGTGAAAATCCCAGTAACTGAGCAGATTGTGAAATATTTAGACAGGCCCGTCTGGCACCAACAACCATGCCACACTTAAAATTGCTTAAATCACCTTTCTTTCCCATTCTGACATTCAGTTTGGAGTTCAGGAGATTGTCTTGACCAGGACCACACCCCTAAATGCATTGAAGCAACTGCCATGTGATTGAGTAGATCATTGCGTTAAGGAGAAATTGAACAGGTGCTTCTAATAATCCTTAAGGTGAGTGTATCTAAATCCCACTATTTAACAATTGTGTTTGACAATATTTTCATTGTGCAGTTAAAAAATATATTTTTTTAGGTTTGAGATTTCACAGCACTTACACTTAATCATTGGTGAAAACTCTGTCACAAGTGTTATCATTTCAAATAATTTGCACTGCATGGCTTTACTCTGCTGAATAACATGTCTAGTGGGCATACTGGAGTCATGATGTTACCCAGTGAGCTAGTTACAGCAGCTATTCTTTGGAATGATCGGAAATAGGTTGTTTTTTAGTTAAAAGGTTGTTTTTTAAAGAGAATTCAAGGTAGTACATTTTCAATAAAATCCGGAATTAAAAAATGTTTTGTAAAATCAGTCTTAAAAACAATACTGTGAAAACTGCACACAGGTAAAATATTTGTACTGTAGAAAACAAAGTGAATGAATCATCTTTAGCTGCAATTCAGGATTTGCAACCGTGTGTCTCTAACCACCACTTTCCCATGACAATGGAACTCAGTCCCAGCTTCCTCAATGGCATCTTATTCCCTGCATCACAGCTGACCAAGAGCAAGAAACTCTGTTCAAAACAAATGTATTAAATAGGAAATAGTGTGCCATTTTGAATGAACAGAGAACCTTTCACAACATCCCAGTAGGATTGTCATCAGAAATGGATTTTCTCTCTGGAAGACAAATTGAACTGCAATACACGAAATACAAAATAGAGGAGAAACAAGAAATAGTCTGTTTCTATGCTTTCTTCTCAATTCTCCCCCCCCCCTCCATCCCACCCTCTCTGTTTTCTATAGCCATTCCTCATGTCTCATACATCGAAGTGATCCAGTGTTAAATTAAGATCTGTGGCAGGATAAACAGTTAAATCCGGTTACCATGGTTACAGCTCACACAGTGGGGTGATTGCATTATAATCCGACAATAATCACATCTAAATGAAACAAGGATGATAAGGGTACTACTTTCAGTTAGTGTGTGTGCATTTGTGTGTGCCTGTGTGTGTGTGTCCTTGTGCATACGTGTGTGTGTGTGCATGCATTCACACGTGTTTGTGTGTGCGTTGCCATAACGACCAGTAATTCAACTTACAATTGTATACACGTTTGGGGTCAGTTCATTTAAATTCTATGTACTCTTAAATTATTTATTTTTTATGCTTTTCAATAAATAATATCTGTAATTGGAAGTGGAATTTAGTTGAATGAGAGTGAAAAATGTTTACTGAATAAACTTGGATTTAAATGGAATTAGCACCAACCAGCTGTGAGATTTCAATTGTAAGTCAACAGTTTACTTCTTGCAAAGGGAACTAAACAAAATAATGGTGAGTTTGTTTAGCGCTTTGGGTACAGTATATACTGTATGCATATCTGAACCAATGTATGACGCTTTAAATAGCCCTTTTTAACTCTAGTATTAGCCAGTCTTGTGATCAGATTTTTCTATTTTTTTTAGGTGAGACAGTTCGGAAGTTTGGAAGCTTAACACTTCAACACTGAAAAATGTCTGGCACTTCTGGTTCTTAGGGAATCCTAGCAACCAAAGTCTATAAGAAATTATGTTACTATATGCTGTAGCGTATCCAAAAACAATGTATCCCTCTTCACAGAAATTTAAGCAAGGCCCCTACTGTAACGGTGTTGGTGTTGAGGAAGGGAGACCCAAGCAGAGAAGTGGTATTCCTTTATCTTTGTTTAATTTTGACACTCTTTGCAAAACAATAAACCTAGACCAATAGTGGTCGAAGTAAGTACAGGCAACAATGAGACCCAAAATGAAGCACTCTGCACTATTTACAACTATACACTGTCCTTTAACGGTTACTAGACGGTATGAGTAAAAATGTTGTCTACATACAAGGTACCTGTTCTATATGAACACTCATATTTAACTAAACCAGATATGAGAAATTAACATAATTTGTCAAATAAGTTTACCTTGAGACCAACTACTCATATGTACAATACGCTGTATACGGGTGGCAGTGTACAGGATAAGCAGAGCATAATAAACAGGATCAAACTCTCAACATGTAACAGGAGAATGTTCTCACAATGAAACGCAACTCACCCCTGGAAAACTGCACCTTATTACAGCGTCAGATCACTAACTGTCAAAGTCAAAGTTGTTTATTTATCATATGCATCGAATAACATACATCGTCCTATGCAGAGAAATTATTTTGACATGGCACGGCGATTCTATGCAGTGGGCTTAACAACAGAATTACAACAATATAAGAATTTTTAAATAATAATAATAATAACTGGTGTCTGGTGATTACAAATAGGCCAAACTAATTGACATACTCACTTTAGAGAGACAGTAAGGTGGTGCTAACATAACTTACATAAACATACAACCATGACTTAATCACTTCAGTACCTAGTACTGGAAAACATATAAAATAATATATTCCAAACATAAAGAGCATTTCCCACAGTCATGACATCCCTACCCTGGGACATCATTACACCTACCCTCGCAACATTAATAAAAACTGAACATTAATAAAATAGCCTTTTAGATTGCATGGCTTGCCCTGTGCCTACAAATTTCTGTCATTGCTTAAAGTAGCTCTCAACGTAACAAAATCAGGGCCCGTATTCACAAAACTTTTTAAGGCCAAAAGTAGGTCCTAAGATGTTGATCTAGGTAACAAAATGTCACTCCTTATTTTAGGACTCCTTCATTATTAGTCTAAGAGTATTTCACAAGGTGTTTTAATCTATGAACTTAGGAGTCCTTGGTCAATAAGACCAAATCAGATATTATTCTTAAATGCGGAGCCTCCTAATAAAGGCAATGAAAGTTTGGTAACACTTTATTTTGAGAGTCCATCTCTAGATGCTCTACATATTATCTGAATACTGTCAACAACATTTTAACAAACTATCTACTAACCCTAACCCTAATCCTCAACCTTAACCATTCCCCTTATGTTAAACTTAACCTTAACCATTTATCTAAAACATATTCTAAACTTACCCCTACCCTTAAAATACACAATTAGTTGCTTATCAACAGATGGTTTGTTGATAGTTTGTTGATAGTCATATCATCAACAAACTATCTGTAGAGCACATACAGATGGAATGTCAGACTCTCCAAATAAAGTGTAACCGAAGGTTTTAATTATTTTAATTATACATTAAAATGTATTATAGGATTTCAACCCGTCTGAGTTCATTGCACACTTTAATTCAAAAGAATTAGTAAGCTATTAAGCAAAACTAGATCGATTAAACATTAGTGATACATATAATGCTCCTGGAGTTATTTTTACAACATTTACAAGTGAAACGGAAAGCTTCCCTGACCTTCAGTATCCAGATATTTACAACTATCCAATCAATTTTGCTTCATCCTACTCTGGAGTCTTTGAAAGCATACAAAGGTCTGGAGGGATACAAATGGACGCAATCAGCTGGATTTGTGATGAATATTCAGCTTTGGAGTCTACTGGCTAAAAATTGCTTCGTCATCACTGGAAGGGTTAGTTAGTGTAACGTTAATGCAGTCAGTGTTATATCTTGTATAGCTAGGTAGCATTAGCTAGTCTGTAAATTTGTCAATGGTTAGCTACTAACGTTAGCTAAGGTACATTATATCAGTGCAAATTTCATCACAAAAATGCCATTACATCTTTATTACAGGTAAGTCATTCCCAGAGACTGAATGATCCCAAGCAATGGGTGGTTGTAAGGAATGATAGCGTTGTGTTAGGAGCCAACTGTAATTGCACAGCTGGACTGGGTGAGTGCTACTCCCATTGCTAGCTAACATTATATAAATATGAAATTTCAGTTACGTTACCTGATATGAAGTGCTCACAGCATAACCAAAATCCATTGTTTGTGGGCTCCCATCGCTCGGTTATGTTCTGTCTGCTTCTAGCATGTTTTATGGCTGCAATCCATTTACTTCTTCTCTCAGGATCTTTAGGAATCATATAAAATGCTCTCCCATTTCTTTTCCCTAATTGTTCTGGCATTCTGACACACAACAGCTATCCACCATGTTGAATCAAGGGGTTTATTGAAAAAGGCAGCAAATTACAATAGGAGTAACTAGATAGTAACGTAGCTAACTCGTAACGACTCTGGCTCAGCTCGGCTCTCCACTTTCCTGCCAAAATGGCGGTGTTTTGCCATTGACTGGTGTCAAAAGAACACAGCATTTCAAGCGAATACTTGTTACCCACAGTAAAATTTGGTGGAGGTTCTATCATGCTGTGGGGCTGTGTGGCCAGTGCCGGTACTGGGAATCTTGAAGTTGAAGGTCGCATGGATTCCAGTCAAAATCAACAGATACTTGAGAATAATTTAGAGGAATCAGTCAACAAGTTGAAGTTAAACCAGGGCTGAATATTTCAACAAGACAATGACCCAAAACACTGCTCAAAATCTACTCTGGCATTTATGCAGAGGAACAAGTACACTGTTCTGGAATTAATCCATTTTCACAAAACTAGATGCCACAACAGGTTTCTGGTGGACTCCTCTTGATGAAGAGTCGGCTCCTCTCACCACATTTATCACACCATTTGGCAGATATAGCTTATTCAGACTGCCATTTGGTTTCGCTTTAGCACCAGAACACTTCAAAAGTGGATCACATATAATTCCTGGGCTACAAGGCACACTGCCATGCAGTTTACATTTTGGTATATGGAAAAAATGTGAAGGACACGACTGCACGCAGTTTTGACCAGAATCCAGCATGTAGGATTGACGCTTAATGAAAAATGTTGCTTTGCTGTTCAACAGGTCAAGTTTGTGTCAGTGCAAGAGGCATTGATGCTGATCCCGACAAAATTAAAGCCATCAATGAGATGCTGGAGACCAAGGATGTTGCAGGCATTCTGTCCAGTTCTTTTTAAACTTTGTACATTTATGGGAATGGTAAACTAGGTTGAGAAATTCTCACCTGGTTTAACGGAGTTGACCAAGCGGATCAGAGACCTGCTGAGAAGTAAAAACATATGATCATGGGGTGCCCAGCAGCAAAAGGCATTCCAGAATATTAAGCAGGAGCTCATAGAATTAATCAATCAATCAATTGCATTTTGTAAAGACCTTTTACAACAGTAAAGTATAGTAGGAGAAAGATCCACACAAATCAACACCAATGGCACACCGCATTTTCACAGCTCAGTGTCACCCAGAAGATGACAGGGGTGAGCATGGACTGAGAATAGACTCCATTATATTCTATGATTTGTGTTTGGGTTTTCATTTATATATTCTATGCCATGCATGGTGTTTTGTGTTTCCTTTATTCTGAAATATGTATCATCATTTCCTTAGGGGTTAACCACACCTCTTCCCTAGCTGAGGTTACTAGGAAGTAGTGTTCAGGCCAAATGAAGCTGTATTGACTAGATTGGTTTGATTGCAAAGTGGGAACAGCCGTGTCCTGTTAGTTCAGTTACATTCTTGTATATAAGCAACCTCAACTAGGGAAGCAGTGTGTATTATTGATTACTGTTCGGGTGATGTGCTGTGTTTGCTGTTGGAGTTCGAGCCGGGACTATTACTGTTTTGGGTTGTGACAAGTGAGTCATCCTAGTCGTTCTGTATATGCGTTACGAGTGTACAGTATTCTATGTCCTGAAGTTGTGCCAGTCACTTATAGATTGTATAGACTGTGCGTATTTCCAGGGGGACTATTGTTATATTGTATCCTATGTCCTGACGTTGTGCCAGTCACTCATTTGGATTGTTTAGAGCAGGGGTGTCAAACCGGTTCCACATAGGGCCTAGTGTGTGCAGGTTTTTGCTTTTACCTTGTACCTGACTGATTGATTGGGTCACTAATTGGTTAGGATCTCCCCTCACCTGGCAGTCTAGATCTTAATTGGGCTCTGATTGAAAGGAAAGACCAAAAACCAGCATACACTAGGCCCTCCGTGGAACCGGTTTGACACCTGTGGTTTAGAGTGTGCGTATTTCCAGGAGGACTATTTGTGAGTATTAGCGTACCGTGCAGCTGTCAAATGCACGTAGGCTAGTTCTCAGCATTCTCGTAAGCGCACTTCGATGGGACTGTACCATACAACTGGCAAGCATTGTTCTTCCGAACCAACCTGAATAAAACCTATCAGCATTTACCACCACCACATCACCAAGTCATGACACTCAGCTCCTAATGGGATATAAGATCAGAACACCCGTACCAGTCTCTGCATCACAACTAAAACCTGCTTGGACTGATCTTAACACATTTAAACTGGACAGATAATTGAAAAAAGCTCAAGCAGAAAACTCTAACTGTAGACTCAAAGTTAAGCAAAGACTAGATCTTGTCTGAAGACAGCGAGTGTGGATCAAAAACGTGCCCTCAGAAGGTACAGTCAAGGCTACTGCTGGAACTCTGAGATCCTATGAGATCAATACACCGACTAAAAACCTTTGCAGAAACCGGTACCAGATTTGTTTTGTCCCAGTTACACCTGGAGGACTTCAAGCATTGAATGCAATATATATAACATTTTGTAATAAATTATTACATAATGCAGTGATTATTATAAAATTTGGGAGTTTGTTTGTTTCATAAAAACATAATACTATTACATTGGTTACAATAACCAAACAAAATTAAAGTCTTTGTTTGTACAATTAAAGGTACAATATGTAGTTTTCCAAAACAATAACAAAATATGTACTTTGCATTAAAAAGCAAACAGCACTATACTTATATTATATATATTTGTTAGTTGTGTACTTACATTATCCCAAATGTTTCCACCAACTTTTGTAATTTAATTCCACTCGGAGAAATTTGTAATTTAATTTGAAAACACAGGACGTTTAATTTTGTTGCCCGTCAATGGCGTCATATAACCTTTGACTCCTCTAGTTGCTCTAAGTTCCAGGGAACTGCTAAACATAACGTGAATGAAGTTATAATATATTTAACAATACATTACTTTGTCAGTGAACATTTTCTCTGCCGGAGACGCTAGATTGGCAGGTTGTCATTGACGACAAAAACAAAACCCATGATCCCACGCTACTTCTTGACGTCATCAAAGTTCATGTTTTGCTATTGTTTTGATTGAGAGACCCCTATTGGCCAAAAACGACATATTGAACGTTTAAGCAAAATTAAACTTTCTAATTATTAATTTAGACTCTATGTCCTGTGGTGCCCCCTTGGCATTATTGTTCACTCTGCTCTTAGTCTAAATAGTCACAAAAGCTTTTATTTCTAGTAGGGTTGACTACAGTAGTGGTATTTTAAAAGACCATCAAAAATCTTTAGCTGATTCAGGGGTGTCTGCAAGGCGTAGTAGGCTAAGTCACTGCATTGCAGGACAGTCTACGCCACGATAGTCACTGGTACGAAGCTGACTTTGGGTTCTCCCCAGACCTCCAGAACGAGGCAGATTGCACTGTCCCGGATTTGGGTTAGATAAGCCGAATCATCTACCTTGCCACACTACTCTCCAGCAACTCCTTGTGTGCAGATTGAGCACATGTAAATTCAATCACGGAAGTATAGTTGGTGAGCATAATCATCCCATACATGGTCTGACTAAAGGCTTCCATTTTGGATGGACGACATTTCCCCCCCTCTTCGCCATCCCGCATCTGTCCAGAGATTTGCGGAGCTGCTGACAAGTTAAGGTCAGTGAGAATTGGGTGGGGAGAAAAATAATTTTCGAATGTTCCCATTGTTCCAATTGAAGGTAAAATACTGTAAGCATTTACAGTGGATTTTCCGTCAAATTACAACCTTTTTTTACAGTGTAGTCATGTTTTAGTTTTCATAGATCACTGGTAAGTTATGAACTTCTTTTACCTGGGCATTATGTTCTTACTGAGGAACATCCTAAAAGTTGTAAACTTAGCCCAACCCAGAAACTTACTCTATTACACTAACTTGTGGCATCTCTACAGGTGTGTACAGTTTAGATACATCTAACCCAGCCTTGTACTTACTAGAGTACTCAAGTGTCCAGATGGTGGTGCCAACATCCCACAACTCAACATAAACAAACCCAAAAGTCCATTATTAACCAACTCAAATATTTAATTGTCATTTAAAGCAAACATAAACCAACAATCTTTAATAAAGTTTAAAATAAATCATAATTGTCCATTTTCCTGCTATACCATGCCTACTGTCCTTGCTATGTTGTGACAGCCCCATAGGCTACATTGTTTACTTTCCATTCGAGCAAAACAAATGTTTGTTTCACAAAACATGGAGTTTAGCAATATAAAGTCTGGTTATGAATATAGAAGAAGCTGGAGGATTTCACAATGATTACAATCATTATTGAAGTGCACAAAGGCAATAGCCAAATATAAATTTGTCAGATAAATTTGAAGATGCATTGTATTACGGTCCATCTGCAAACAGTAAGGTTATGAAAAAGTGTGTGCATCAATGCTGTGTTGATTTAGACCTACCTTAAAAGTCTTAATTGATACTAGGTTCAAGAGGGTTGATCTGAGGAAACTCATACATTTTAGGTAACAAATCCATGTGCTACAGTAGGCATTTTGTTTCCCATCTGTCTTTTTGCAGTAGTAATCCGTTCAGAAATAATTTCCAGTAGAAATCCAACTGGTAGTGATTTTTAACATTGACGTTATTTTTGGTAGTTTACATATGAATTCTTCATTCGTCTTTTGCATTCGGCATTTCACTGCACTGCTAGCATATTTTTCGTTTGTTCATTTTCATTAACAAAATGGTTATCTTAGTGGTCAATGCAAGTTGCTGGAGAGCTCTCTTCATGTGTTTGTGTGTTGTACTACATTTTCCAGCAGATGTTTTTTGCATCTAAATGAAGGGCAAAGAGATGTTGTGTCCCACAAACAATCGAAAACCCCACCAACAATAGGTGACAGCTACCTCACCTTGCCCAGACCTGCATTGAATGGCACTCAGCTAGTCATTGTGTTACACATTTTGACCACCCCACCAAATCATGCAGACATGTGCTGATTGGATTAACCATGTATAGACAGCTGGCACACACTATTCATAGTGAGTCTTTGTTTAACAAATGTCCACAAAAACCTGACCCACACAATGCCCCCAGACATGTGGACAAAAATTATCTAGAAAATCAGGACCTTCTCCAGAGGCCCTCCTTACCTACAAGTAGGGGGCTCCAATGGATGGCGTGCCTTGTGGGTTTGTCAATTACGCCTCTGAATATGTGGAAATGTTTAAACTGGTAATAATTAACAGCTAAATAAAGACTAAAGAAATATTGAAACAGAAACATTTAAATATAACACATCACAGTTATCTAGCAAAAGTGTGGCTTGCGAAATTAAATTTATTTGCCTAGAGGACAGACATGTTTTGTTTGGGTTTCTGGAAGTTTTCCGATCTCCACAGCGGAATTTTAAAGTTATTTTGCAGTGACCAGCGGGTTCCTACGTCACCTCCTTGACCAATGCCTATCCCACCAACGTCACGGCGGCCAGCTTTAGGAAAAGTGCTGGTGGTTCCAAACTTCTTCTGTTGAAGAATGATGGGGGCCACTATGTTCTTGGGGCGCTTCAATGCAGGAATGTCTGCTACCCTTCACCATATTTCTGATTAACAAATGTCTTGGGGCACTAAGTTTAATTCCTTTGACCTTATGGCTTGGTTTTTACTCTGACAGCTACTGCTGTGGAACCTTATAAAAGACAGGTGTGTGCCTTTCTAAATAAGCCAGTGAATTGAATTTACCACAGGTGGACACCAACAAAGAAGTAGAAACATTTTAAGGATGATGAATGTGGACAAGTGGCGTTTCTTAATGCTATTACAGTCAACACAAGTCTGGGTTAAAGCTGCAGTGTGAGATTCTTACACATAAATGAACATCCCTTACATGTTTCCAGGCTGTTTCTGGAACAAGGAAAGTGACTGGCTAAGGGGTTGTGTACTTAGTTTGCTTACAATTTTGGACCTTGTGGCTAGAGTTGTTCCGATTCCGAAAATCACTCCAATACTGCTGCAAATGCTGGCATCGGTATCCGCGAGTACTGGAGTCCAGGCATCGATCCTATACCACGTAATTTATTAGAAATAGGAATCTATTTACTGGTTAGCTCTGTTAGCTCTCACAAAGTTCTTCTTCGCTGCTCTTAAAACAGTTGCGCTGTGCTGCCATCGGCAGCTCCTGTTTTAGAGGGGCAGAGAAGAATTGATCACCTGACGCCTCTGTAAAAGAAGATAACATTAGCGCATCATGTCCGCGGTTTGGCAGTACTTTAGTACTTTGGATGTACCCACCAGTAAATGGCAACATGCAACATATGCAAACAATTTCGAGGGGTGGCACGAGTGTTGCAAATTAATCAACATTTTAAGACGCGTCACGCTAAAGAGCATGACAAATTTACCAAAGCTAAGGGGAAAAAATAAGAACGAACTGCAGCAGCAAACTCTGGAAATTGCCTTTAAACTACGAAATAAACGGCAAAATCCCTCATTTCTGACGACAGACAGGGGTTGGTCATCCAGGACAATTAACTCCAAAATTTTGTCGGTTAACTTTGTTGCTTTTTGCCGTTTATTGTCCTGGATGACCAACCCCTGACTGTCGTCAGAAATGAGGGATTTTGCCGTTTAATGGAGCCTTTGGAGAGCCAAGGTACTGTTTGCCAGGTTGTAGAAGACCCAGTTAAAAACATATCTATTTAACATGCATTTTGTACAATGTGACTACATGTAACCATGTGACTGTAAATTATGTCTGAGTGTCTAAATGTATTGTAATGTACAATGTAAAGAGACCTTGAGCTATGGGAAGGCGCTATATACATAAAACTTCTTCTTCTTGTAAATATATCTCAGGAACAGCGCTACCAAAAATATACGAGACAGTTAAGGAACACATTTCATATATTATGAAAGACGTGCTTGCATTTAGGCTTTACCACAGACATTTGGAGCTCGACGTGTGCCCCATGTATTTGCTACGTGTTACGTCACACTGGGTGGACAGAGTCAACATTTCCCCTCGAAGTGCGGTGCTTACCACAATGATAACCATATCACAGTCATGCAGGCATAGTATGATCTTTTTCTTTTTTTAACACACTGGTATCGGTACTTGGTATCGGCCGATACCCACAGCACAAATATATCGGAATCGGTATCTGTAGGGAAAAAATGGTATCGGAAAATCTCTACTTGTGGCATTTCAAGTGTAGACTAATACAAACTCAGGAGAGTGGATGGCAAAATGTACTTTTGATTGTTCGTGGGTGCATGTAGAATAAAATAATAATTGTCAATATTTGAGCACATATCCTTTGCAGCCAATGACTGCTTGAAATTTGGTATTTGGTGATGAAAATGGGGGGACCATGTACAAAAGATGCTGTAAATGATTGTAAATACTACAGTGAGCACCATCATTTATTGGACAGTGTCCATTGAGTATCACCAGGGAAAATATCCAGCATCTGATGATGTATATGCATCGCAAATTTCAAGCAGTCATTGCCTGCAAAGAATATGTGCCCAAATATTGACAATTATAGATTTATTCTACATTATGTTTAACCAATGATATTTGGTGCCCGGAAATGGGGGCACCATGTACAAAAGGTGCTGTAATTTCTGAAAGTTCATACAATATGTATGAATACACTCTCAAATTAAAGCTGACTGCACTTCAACCTCATTTTATTGTAATCTTTCAAATTCAAAGTGTTATACTACAGAACCAAAATAACAAAAAATGCCCACTGTCCAATGAATTATGGTGCTCACTCTATATTATGAAACTAATTTACTGTGGAATGATCCTTTAAGACCATTTATTAGTAGAAAATGACAACTGTTCAAACTAACAGAAAACATGCAGTGTTGTCAGACCTCAAATATTCCAAAAATAAATTCATAGTAATTTTTAAACAACACAATACTAATGTTTTAACTTAGGATGAGTTCTGAAATCAATATTTGGTGGATTAATAATAATTGTATCATCACTTATCAATGACTTCTCCCCCTCGTTAACCTGTGCAGCTTGTTACAATCAACATGCTATCCCATCAAGAATAAGCCTAAGTCACCCCTGTCTCCTCCTCATAATAAACCAAAGACTATTGGCTTTGTTCGCTCTGAGGAGCCAGATCCTGGGTACAACCCATTTATTTTTAGTAGTTGAGTTTCTGTCAGCAAATACAAGTGTTACGTGACACAGGTGAAGCACGAACAGTAATTGTCTGACGTTCTGCCCTGGGGCCTCATTTATAAACGTGTCGTAAGCACAAAAGAAGATGTATACCGCTTTATTGTTGTCTTGTATTGTTTCATTAATTAACCTTTTGTTCATTTTTGTCTTCCCAGGGAGAAGGGGAACAGTTAGGCAAGATGCCCTGGGCTTACATCACCCGTAGGGTAACTTCTGTGTCTAAATTCTAGGTGTCTATGGTTAGTATAATAAATCCAAATTGGACAGAAATATATAAATTCATCATCTTTTCCAAGTATTAAAAATATTTGATTATCCTTCAAGTTACTGTTACTTTTGGTAAATCAGCAGTCAAAGACAGTGATTGCCTGATCATGCCGGGTGCAGAATTTATGTATTGATTAAACAGTTAATTAAATGAATCATCATAATTTGGGTCCTTGAGAGAAATGTGTGGAAAAATACTGTCTCTGGGCATACTCTGTGCAATTTAATCACAGGTTAGCATATTTATGTTGAATGTGTGAAAGTCTGGGTATGAAAATAATATTATCTGATTATTTGAATGTAATATTTTTAATGAGAAAATAAATGAACATGAGTTAAACATGCAGTATACAATGGTAGTGGACTCCTGGTAATTCTATTGTAATTAATAGAAATTAGTGAATTAATGGAGAAAACTTTGTGCAGGCCTGAACCAGAAACTTTTAAACTACAGGGCACAGTTTAAAACATCTGTTGGGTTACAGATTTACAGGTGGTTTGAATGTGTTTACCGGCACAACTACCCACGTTCTGTACTCCTGTTTATTAGCATTTTTACGTGTGTATGTATGGTGAATGTATGGTTTATCATATTGGTGGGACCCATCCAGGATTCCTTTCATGGGACTCAGAAATGCTGGCCACGCCCCTGTTTCCTGTGACCTGTGTGTTTAATGGAATAACAGGCAAAATTATAACTTGCAAATGACAACCATGCACTCGTTGTTGATGCCATATCTTTCTGAATCAACAGGCATTTGCCTCCTAGACAGGGTGTAGGATATAGTGGGGAACATATATTTTGTGCCCATTTTTCCTAATACTGGGGTGGTCCACATTACCTGCCTCTAACATTGGAGAGAACATGTCCCCTCAACCCACCCTTCGCCTATGCTAATTTTTCCAATTCACTGCTTATGCCCAAAAACTCTTTCCTCTATTTTTATTTGCAGAGTGCACACGTCACGAAAAAACAAGCTAAATGAAGAGATGCTGGAAGCAAACACAGATTTGGTTTCCTTTTAACAATACATGGGCAAAACAAAAGGTGTGCAACACGCACTGGCATACAAATGCTGTAACTGGGTCTCCAAGCGCCCATGCTCCATGATTGCCACAGTGCTGAGAGCATCACAGAGCCCTCCCAAGGGTGCCGCCCTCGAGGCACTCAACCCCCAAAAAATTATTAATGGACCCTGCTGCATACACCGGACCGGCAGAGCCTTGTCTGGAGGCTGGCCTGGCAAATGGAGGTTTAGCTGCAGGTCCAACAGTGAGAGATCTGTGGCCTGGCATCCATCTCCTGGCCCAGTTGTGCTCTGGCCTGCTTCTGGCCTGTGGTGACTATGGCTGTCAGTGGGGCCAGAGGATCAGCAGCTTGCTGCCTGCGAATTGGTGCTGCTTCCAACTTGTGTAACTGCTTTGACCCAGACATGCCCCCTCCAGCTCCTGGAGCAGCCCATGGGGCATGTAGGCTCCACATGCCCTGTCGCCTATACCCCATCAGGGGCTTTTTTCTCTTGGCCACCAGAGGGGTGAAATTGCCTCTGGGAGCAAAGAGGGAGGTGCCAGAGGGCGGGGACAGTGTTGGCTGAGCTGGGAGAAGCTGCACCATCGGAAGTATTTTTTACACATTAAAAATGTATTTTTTAATGGCGGCTTGGTCTGTAGATGCTGAAGGAGCTGTGGCTCAAAAGGGGCTTGGAGCTGAGCTGGCTTAACAGGAGCCTGGTTCAGAGTTAGCTAAACAGGGGCCTGGAGCAGAGTCAGCTATGCCTATCCATAATGATGGTGTGCTGTGGTCTCCCAGCTACTCCCCATAACTGCCATGCAGGCAGAAGGGGCAATGAATGTGGCTGGTTGTCGACCAGACTGGAGGTGGAGAGACGACTCACCTTTCTTTTCATCCAAAGGAGGGAGGTAGGTTAAGATGACTGGAGCTTTGTTGCAAAATGTTATATTCATCCAATTCTGGTCTGCCCTTCACACAGGTGACAGTAGCTTATTGTAGTGCCTTGCCAGTTAGCATAAGGATCAGCCTCCCTAATTTATCTCTCCTCGAACTGGAGCCCCAGCCAGGGTGGTTAACGTAGCCATCCATGTTAGTTGAAGAACAGGCAGAATTTTGCTCAGCTCCCATCAAAATTCTCCAGGAGAGACACGCAGACAGCACTAACAATACCAGACGTGCTGTAGTAGCAAGGGGCTGTGGCTGAGCAAGACACAGCTGGTGATAAGCAGTGAAAGATGCTGGAAAGCCCCCATGATTTCATTAAAATTAGAAAAGTAATCTATTCTCATGTTGTTAATTTCCTTCATATTTAGAAGCTGAGTGAAGAGAGACTGGAAGTAAACTTAGAGTTTGTTTCCTTTTAACAATACTTAAGCAGAAGCAAAGAAACAAAAGGTGCACAAACTGCACTGGCAAACAAAGGCTTTAACTGGGTCTCTAAATAATAAATAAAATGTATATATTTAACCTTAATTTAAACAGGTGGGCAATGACTATTCTTAGTGTTGTTATCACGTGTCGAAAACGAGATGCAACGTAAATGCTGTGACGATGACTATAATTAAATGTATGATGCAATATTGTTGATTAAGAAAAATTAGAGTAAGGGCGTTTTCACACCTACCTCATTTGGCCCGGACTTTCAAACTTTTCCGTTTGGTCCAAACCAAATTTTTGGTCCGATCTAAAAGGTGGTTCAGGTTGTTTGCAGTATGAAAACACTTTTTGGATGGTTCAGACTTTCTGACTAATTACAGAAAGTTAACGTACCATAGAACAAGAGAAAACTCAGAAGTAACCCCGCTAGAAAAAGCAAACATGAATCGTGGAAGTACATGGGGAGAGGAGATTAATTTCAAATTGGTCAGACGAAATCATTAAAATACATTTCTCGTGAGTACTGCGCTTGTAGTTTGTGCTGCGCTTGCAGTTGGTGCTGACGTTGATGCTGCTGGTAGTAATACCATAACCCAATCGGGTTTTGCTCATTCATTTGTTCATTCATTTTCATTAATACAGAAAAAGACAAAACAACACGCCAATGTCAGACACAGGCCCGTCTACTCACCAATCAAAGGGAGACGCAACACACGTATGTGGTGACGACAGGCCTTAGGTATGTCATGGAAAGTTCTTTAGCGCGCTAGCAAAATTACTATGTGAAACACAAACGTTGGTCCAGACCTTGGTCCGGACATTTAGGTGTGAAAACGCCCTAAATGTGCTTTACAAAATAAAAAATAATGCTAAAATGTCTCTTCATTTTCATTGACCAAAACGAGACGGGACCAAATGTTATAATGTTATTTCGCCTCGTTTAGTCGCGTTACTATTAATGTTTTGCAGTATTTCTGTTTCCTGTAGGGGTGGGCGGATCAAACCCAAAATATTGATACTACCGATATTATGTCTCATTTTTAAAGATTGTTAATAGGTCAATAGGATCGATGCCACTTTCAGTTTCCTTCTTCTACACATTTCATCAAAGAATAGAAATGTCACACTGTGCGAACAACGTTCCGTCATCACAAACACACCTCAAGTGCCTCTCCTGCTCCACTGCTCTTTCTTGTGAGTGGTTGTCACTCAAACAATGAACACACCGGTTGCCAGGGACGGACTGGCCATCGGGAGAGTCGGAAGTTTTCCCAAACGGCCAGTCCACTCCGGGCCGAATGGGCCCTCATATTTTACTTTGACACACGGTCAGCGAGTTACAGTCCTGGACGTATTAAAACAAGTGACAATAGGCTGAAATGGACTGGCTGTTGCATCCGCAGGAGCGCAAAACTGTCCTCTGGCCCAGGCGTCATATCGAGAGAGAGTTCCTCTATATTTAGATGAGGAGAAACCCAGAGTGAATGACGGACGCGGGAGCGGCAAATACAGCGCGCGTGTGTGCACGACCCCCCCCCGCCGGCTGCTCAATACAAATCCCACGCCAAATTTTTGTCCCAATCCATCCCTGCCAGTCATGCACACACAGCACCCCGCGGTGCGCACCCGGACTACCAGCACCAACCACCAATCTGTCACATAATAGTCTTAGCTAGACTGGGTAAACCCAGATTTGATTCTTAAAAGATTGAGCTTGGTCTGGTGATAGCCAGACTTAAGTTTTAGCACTTTTCTACAAAGTCTTAAAGTCAGTGCACTGAGATAATTAGACTTCCTATGTGTCTGAAGATAAGACAAAAACGGTAAAAAGTCTAACATAATTAGTAAATAATTCCTAAATTAAGAAAATATATATAATATATATATATAAATATATATAAATACAATATAATTAATCTCATTCAGATTTGTCATTTTTGCAGTGTGATTGCAAATAATTTTGGCCCTGAAAATGTGTGCAGATTTAGCCTATTAATGATTCACCTCAAATCATGACACACTACTATCCCGTACTACTATCCGAGAACAATTTTGATTTAAAATGGGGACCTGGCCAAGATAAAGCGCTGAGATGCAAATACATGAATTTACACATGAATTCAGTGCCGGCCCGAGCCTTTTGGTGGGTCCTAAGCAGAATTTGATTTGGGGGCCCCCTCCTTCCTCGCAAAGTCACCTGTGCACTCGATTAGGGGCCCCAAGCAGCCCTTTAGTTTGCTTATGCCTCGGCCGGCACTGCATGTATTACACAACAATAAAAAAAAATAATAATAATAAAATAAAAACAGGCATACAGGGTGTAGCGTACGTGAAAGTACATAAGCCACTTTTAATCGGGTCGCATTGCGCAGACACAGGCGACGCCACTACTCCAAGCCCCAGTTGCAGCATTGTTTTGAAGATTCAGCTATGGTGAGTTAGCGTAAACGACAACAAACAAAATTAAATATGACACAGAGAAAGGGATCGAACTAAAACTAAATTAAAATAGTCATGGATAATTCTGACTAAAATAAGAGAAAATTGCTCAAAGTTTTAGTCGACTGAAACTTGACTAGACTAAAAAGAGTATAAAAGTGACTAAAACTAATAAAAACTAAAATGACAGCTTGACACAAAGACTAAAACTTAAATTAAAACAGGCCGCCAAAAACAACACTAGCACTGTGATAGTCTACATCAAATTTTCTCAGAAAGGAGATAAAGACATCAACCAAGTCTAGGATTGGCAGGATAGTCATTTTTACCAAGGTTTTTTGATTGACAAGGGTGGGTGAAAGTGGCCTTGTTGTATAATAGGAAGCCAATCTGAGATTTAATTTTGGATTGGAAATGGTAAATAGGGGGCTGAAATTAAACTGAACAATCTAACAAGACACCTAGGTATTTGTATGTATACACATATTCTAGTTTAGACCCATCCAGAGTGGAGATGCTAGTCAGGCTAGCGGGTACGGGTAGAGTACATTTGAAAAGCATAAACATTTGGTTTTGCTGGAGTTTAGGAGCAGTTGAAGGCCACGGAAGGAGTGCTGAATGACATAAGTAGTTTTTTGGAGGTTAGTTAGCACAGAGTCTAATGTAGGGACTCATCACACTTATCCATCAGGCAACTGCACTCAGCTATTTCAGTTTACTCATTAGTGTCTTTATTTAAGTTCCGGGGTTCATTTGGTATACTCTCAGTCATTGTTCATACGTTACATTGATGTGTTAAGTGTAGTATGTGTATTTGTGTATCTATTGCCTCGTAGACATTTGATTTGTACTAGTGTTTACACTCTTTAATTTCTGTAACATAAAGGGGAACCAGAGAGTGTTTGCCAATTATGGGGGTATCATAATTCACACTTCTCAGCCTCTCTGGTAAATTCTACTCCAAGGTGCGACCAATAGATTGAAGAGGAACAATGGCCATGGAACAACGGACCAGCACTTTACTCTTGCAAGGATCCTTGAGGGGGCCTGGGAGTATGCCCATCCAGTCTACATGTGTTTTGTGGCATGTGACTGGGTACCCCGGGAGATAATGTGGGAGGTTCTGCGGGAGTATGGGGGTGGGGTCTCTGCTCAGGGCCATCCAATCTACGCTTAAAGCAAGAGCTGTGTCCAGGTTCTCGGCAGTAAGTCGGATTCGTTCCCGGTGGGGGTTGGCCTCCCACCGAGGGGTTGGCCTCCAGGGCTGAGCTTTGTCAGCAATCTTGTTTGTTATATTCATGGACAGGATATCGAGGCGTAGTCATGGTGGGTAGGGGTTGCAGTTCAGTGGGCTGAGGATGTCATCACTGCTTTTTGCAGATAATCGTTCTGTGACATTCAGCACTCACCGGATAGGTTCACAGCTGAGTGTGAAGAGGCTGGGATGAGGATTTGCACCTCTAAACCTGAGGCCATGACTCTCAGCAGGAAACTGGTGTATTGTATACTCCAGGTAGGGAATGAGTCCTTACCCCAAGTGAAGAAGTTTATGTACATCAGGGTCTTGTTTGCGAGTGAGTGGACAATGGAGCGTGATTGGCCGCAGTATCGAAGCAGCTGTTGCATTCACTTTACCGCACCATTGTGACGAAAAGCGAGCTGAGCCATTCGAGAGGTAGTCAGAGTAGAGCCGCTGATCCTTTGTGTAGAAAGGAGTCAGTTGAGATGGTTCGGGCATCTCGTAAGGATGCCTGCTGGGCTTCTCCTTAGGGAGGTGTTCCAGGCACGTCCAGCTGGGAGGAGGCCTCGGAAGACCCAGGACTAGGTAGAAAGATTATATCTCCACACTGGCCTGGGAACGCCTCGGGATCCCCCTGGTTAATGTGCCCAGGGAAAGGGAAGTTTGGGGTCACCTGCTAGAGCTGCTGCAGATGAGTGATGAGTGTAAAATGCTTTTATTTTCCTATAAATACAATAATAAAAAATTATATTTTCAATTTACAAATGATTGTTTTAAATCATGCAAAGGAATAAAGTACAATTGTCAAAGTCACGAAGTAAAAAAGGTCCAACTCCTAAGAATTTACAATACAAAATGTAACAGCATAACAAGAATTGTAATGCCCAGCCCATTGAGGGCTGGCATTAACAGAACTGAGAATGAACTCTATATATTATACATTTAGTTTTCTATGTATGAATTATGTTTAGTTGTTGTGTTTGTATTCAGTGCAGTGCATGGTGTTATTAGTTCTTTGATTCTTGTGTATGTCCCTTTAAGTTTGTTGACAACTCTCTCTAGTTTGGCTATTGCTAGGATAGGGTTTAGGTTAGGCTAGTGTCTTGTAGATCTGATTTGAAGAATTTGTGCAGCCGTGCTCGATTAGTTAGTTAGCTTCTGCCTATAAACACTGGCCAAACTGAAGAGAGGTGTCGGGCATTGATTATCTGATGCATGATTTATGTTATATGTGTTCTGTATATGTGAGAAGGCTGTCCGGGAGCTACACAAAAATGTATGTTGTGAAAAGATGTATGCTCAAGATGTATGCTCTTTACTTGTATGTTAGCTGTCCTTGTTTATGCCACTGTGAGAGCATAGTAAGCTATATAAGTATACTTGTTGTGCACTTGCATTTACTTGTTCACCTGAAACTGTACTAGGTTGTGAAAAGAGTGTGGTATGTGCTTGAGTTTATGCGTACAATCTTTACTTGTATGTTAGCTGTTAGTGTTTATGCCACTGTGAGATGTTAGCAAGCTAAATAAGTATACTTGTTGTGCACATGCTTCAACTGTTCGCCCGCAACTACAATATATTATATGTCTCCCGGATTGTCTACATTAAAAAAATCTACTTTCTGCTTTGGTCTCCCTCCTTTAACTACACCACACCAAACCGTGACAGAATGACCAACCTTCAATAAAGGAACATCGAGGCCACAGGAGAGGCACAGCAGTACTTCCACCATGGAATATTTGGGGGGGAGCTATGGAGCTGTGGAGCAGACGAGTAGGGAGATTGAGGCTGCTATACCCGCGGCGGACACTGCTATACTATATGCAAAAGCCATTTGGCAAGATACAGGCTATATAATGTATACAGACGGTGCTTAGGGAAGCTGATTGAGTAGCATCAGGGCTCCTAACAGTGCTATCTCCAGAGCTTCCAACAGTGCTGCCAAGGCCCTCCACAGCAATGTAGTCTCCAGGGCTCGCTACAGCACTGCATTCTTCAGGGCCGGCCAGTGTGCTGCAAGGCCCTCCACAGCAATGCAGTCTCCAGGGCCGGCCAGCATGCTGCCAGGGCCCTCCACAGCAATGAAGTCTCGAAGGGCCCACAGCAGATCTGTCACCACCTGGGGCCCCCTCAGCACTGTCACTACCTGGGGTCCCCTCAGCGCTGTCACCACCTGGGGCCCCCTCAGCGCTGTCACCACCTGGGGACCCCTCAGCGCTGTCACCACCTGGGGCCCCCGCAGCGCTGTCACCACTTGGGGCACCCTCAGCGCCGTCACCATCAGGGCCCTCTTCAACACCTCTGCACTTCGGCATCCGGAATGGTTGACAGCAGTGGTGCCAGGGGGGCTTGCTGGGCTGCCAAGACCTTTGCCTTGGGAACAGCTGGTGGGGACTCTCTCAGGTACTGTGGGGGGCAATTCTGCCCACCCGCCCCCTACTTTTTCTTTTGCTGGCTTTTGGGGTGCGCCTTTCTTGTTTTGGTTCGTGTCTGGGGCAGCGGCCATTGCAGGGGGGTAATGTCATGTCCAGCGCAGTGAGGGCTGGCGTGAACATAGACTGAGACATGGACTATTTAAATACATGGTTTGTTTCATGTATGTGTGTTTCTGTTGGATAATATGCCAATGCTTTGCATTGTATGTATCATTTGGTTTCTGTATATGTCCCTTTAAGTTCATGTGACACCTTTCTCTAGTTTGACAATGACTAGGATAGGGTTTAGTTAGGTTGGGCTGGTATCTTGTAGATCGGATTAACAAATATGTACAGCGGTGTTCAATTAAGTCAGGGAGTTATTTCTATATGAATGGTGGCCAACCTAGAGGAAGGTGTCGGTCATTGATTATTTGTACTACGTGTGGAAAGGCTGTCCGGGAGCTAAACTAAAAATGTAAATTGTGAAAAGAATGTTGTTGAAATTTTGAGGTTTATGCGTATGTTAGCTGTCAGTGTTTATGCCACTATCAGAGCATAGTAAGCTATATAATTATACTTGTTGTGCACACACATTTAATAGTTCACCTGCAACTCTACTAGCTTGTAAAAAGATTGTGGAATGTGCTTGAGTTTATGCGTACACTCTTTACTTGTATGTTAGCTGTCAGTGTTTATGCCACTGTGAGAGCATAGTAAACTATATAATTATACTCGCTGTGCACTCACTTCAACTATTCGCCTGCAACTACAAAATATTATATGTCTCCTGGAATGTCCACATTAAAAAACAAGCAACAACCACCTACTCCCTCCTTCAACGACACCACACCAAACATGACAAGAATACAGTTTTTACTGTAATAAAAATGAAACAGAAAATATTAGACATTAATGATAGTAATATGATTAAAGGTAGAAACTGTTAATCGGCAAGTGAAAATGCTTACTTGTCGGTTCCATTTGAAACAACGAAATAATAGTAAATATGTTAAATAAAAACAAACATGAAATAGTATCAATAACTCTACAGTGTAACAAAGATGATCATTAAGTGGGGAGAGAATGGAATATGATAACAAAATTTCTTAACTTTGTATGCATACACTCAGTACAGTTCAACTGTTGGGCATCTACTCCTCATCATTACCGATATTCTGACTTCTATGGAAACCTTCTGAAATAAGCTTTTTTCCATGTTCACGTTCATGGAAAATAATATTTACTGTAGCAAATGGATTACCCTGAAAAAGTTTGGAAAGTCATAGTTTTGTTTCTACCAATCTGTACCATTAAATTGTTTTGCAATTTGTAGTAGCACATCTTGTGTGATTTTAGAGATTTCGTTTTACATTTGAACTGAAACTTCAGAACGATACTAAGAAATACAAGGTATTTTACCCAAAGTAATTTTTTTGTATCTTCACCCATATATAATATGGTTTCCTACATAATGAAATTGTCAATTTCAATCCTCTCGATTTACAAAACAAGAAATTAATTTGGCTACAGACAATGTCTGTAGGGGTAATTTGCAGACTTATCCTGCTATTTCTGCTTTGTAGAAATCAACTATTTCTCAAGTTTTTTATAAACATCACTGTTCTTATACTTCTTTACCATAACACTCTTTTAACAATGTTCCCAGAAGGAATGGAGACTATGCCTTTGTTTGGATACATTTTGATCACTAATACATAGCAGTGAGGTTAATATATTCACTGTGACCATTGACAAGATGAGAGGGATATGTCACTTAGCAATGTATCTGTTGCTTTCCTGTCCAGTGACAGCATGAGAGAGAATAGGTTTGCACGAACCCTCTCTGCTGTACCTCTCCACTCATTTCCTACCCCTTTTCCCCTCTTTGTCTAGCCCTTTTACCTCCCCATTCCTCTCAATAATCCATCCTCACTAAGCATTTCCCATATTTCCCTCTTACCATCATCCCCACACTCTATGACAACCTGCAGACATCTCGGATGAGACACATTCTTCCCCCAGAGACACCAAGTCTGAGATTGCCTGGGACAGGGGGAGAGAGGGAGGGGGAACAGGAAAACCTTTCTTTATATTAGGGTTGTTAAACTTATTATACCTAGTGTCATCTGCTGGTTTTGTCTTTTTTCATTCAATTGTTTTTTAATGAAGACCTAGCCAAAAAGGTGAGGGAAATCACCAGAGGGGAGTCAACTATTTAGTAAGGTACACGTTTGCTGATAAAACACCTGGTAAGTTAAACACCTGTGTTTTATAGTAGTATATACAAAGTCCTTTGCCTTACTTTGTATATACTACTATAAAACACAGGTGTTTAACTTGTAAGTTTTAAACCAAATCAAGTGACAGAGCTGATGTTGGGGTGCAAAACCAGACTCAGATTTATGGCTGTAAACTTTGAACTATAACATCACAGACGTGCAATAGTCCTGTATTACTGTACTGTATATATTGCTACTGTTTTTATCGTTCCTGCACAGTAAAACACAATGTTCCAGTACGCTCAAGCCTATTTTAGTGTTAATACAGCAGATAACAGCATTAGAATGGGACTGAACTCAGTCCTTCAGTCTAAAGTGGGGCTACATCAGAGGGCTGAGTGAAATATGCCCCCAATTATGGCAATGGGTGTTGGGGCTAATAAAGTGAGTGTCCCTACAAGACACAACTGCAGCTAATGGATCTGGGTTAATTTGCTTTGACTGATGAATATCCCTCTGCATTCGCTAGTGTGGGCTTGAATGATTATGACATTTATCAGAAGACACACCAAGGCATAAGGGATTAGGCCAAAAAGTTTAATTAAAGCAATGTTGTTTCCTGAAGGAAGGACACATGTACTGAACACATTATTTGTCCCACATAGGCCGCTGGCATTTATATGTGTGTTTGGTGGTCAGCCGCAGAGGCATGAGTGGATAAACAGTAGATGGGCACTGACTCACCCACTAGAAGGCCTGGTTAAGATCAAATATCTGAAGGACACAGTAATATTTCAGTAATTATATTAGGTTTATTGGATAAACAGAAAATGTGAAATATGCATCAAAACAAAATTAGACATTCCTCCTTGCAAAACATCTCTAGGTCAGTTAGGTTTGATGGTTGCCGAGCATGGACAGCCCGCTTCAATCACCCCAAAGATTTTCAATGATATTCAGGTCTGGGGACTGGGATGGCCATTCCAGAACATTGTATTTGTTCCTATGCATAAATGCCAGAGAAGATTTTGAGCAGTGTTTTGGGTCATTGTCTTGTTGAAATAACCAGCCCCGGTGTAACTTCAACTTTGTGACTGATTTCTCTACATTATTCTCAAGTATATGCTGATATTGAGTGGAATCCATGAGCCCCTTAACTTTAACAAGATTCCCAGTTCCGGCACTGGCCACACAGCCCCACAGCATGATGGAACCTCCACCAAATTATACTGTGGGTAGCAAGTGTATGTCTTGGAACACTGTGTTCTTTGCCGCCAAGCATAACGTCCCTTATGACCAAATAACTCCATCTTTGTTCCATCAGTCCACAGCACCTTCTTCCAAAATGAAGCTGGCTTGTCCAAATATGTGTTTGCATACCTCAAGCAACTCTGTTTCTAGCATGTGTGCAGAAAAGGCTTCTTCCGCATCACTCTCCCGTATAGCTTCTCCTTGTGCAAAGTGTGCTGAATTTCTGAATGATGCACAGTGACACTATCTGCAGCAAGATGGTGTAGTATGTCTTTGGAGGTGGTCTGTGGGCTGTTTCTTACCATTCTCACCATCCAATTGCCTTTGTCTCTCCAATATTTTACTTGGCCTCCCACTTCTGCCCGCTAACAAGAACTGTGCCTGTGGTCTTCCATTTCCTCACTATGTTTCTCACAGTGGACACTGACAGCTTAAATCTCTGCGATAGCTTTCTGTAGCCTTCCCAAACCATAATGTTGAACAATCTTTATTTTCATGTCATTTGAGAGTTGTTTTGAGGCCCCCATGTTGCCACTCTTCAGAGTGTCAAAGAGAACAACAACTTGCAATTGGCCACCTTAAATACCTTTTCTCTTGATTGGATGCACCTGTCTATGAAGTTCAAGGCTTAATGAGCTCACCAAACCAATTGTGTGCTCCAATTAATCAAGGCTAGGTAGTTACAGGTATTGAAATCAACAAAATGACAAGGGTGCCCAAATGTATGCACCTGTCTAATTTCGTTTTGATTCATATTGGACATTTTCTGTTCATCTAATAAACCTAATTTCACTACTGAAATATTAATATGTCCTTCAGTTATTTGATGGATCAAAATGATATTGCTGATACAAACCCAGTTATTTATAAATTAAAATCATGGAAACTGTCAGGGGTGCCTAAACTTATGCGAGTTATACGACTGTATATACGAACTGCCTTGAACAGCTTGAAAATGCCATACCAATCTTAATCTAGGATGGGAACTTAGGTCATCAACATATTAGCTATGCTTTAGATCAGGTTTTTACAGCAACATTTGACATTGGAGGAATCTATCAGATTGTCAGTGGTTTTGCGGCAACAACAGATAGCTGGCATTGGGAAAACCCATTCTAATGTTAGATTGCAAGCACTGACTTTGCTACGGTAGCTTAGGTGGAATATGTTTACGTTTTTATATGCTGCCATGGTTAGCCTGATTTATTAGATGCCGATATGACTGAGTTGCTGGCTAGGCTAATGATATACAGTAGCAAGCTTAACTAGCAAGTTATGCTAGCTTTTGTGACAGTCAACCATCCTAAATTCTGATCATTTGCACAAAATAGCCTAGTGTAAAATGCAATCACTATGACTTGCTTATCAGAGAATTTCTGCATTATGTACATTATTCACACATCTATTGTGTAAGGATCAGGCCCTGAAAATCCATTTCCGCTTAGAAAACATACCCAATTTAACCTCTTGTTGTATTGGACTTGAAATATAGAGATACATATGGTTGATATTTTTTAAAAGGAATGACTTTTTTTTTTTATTTGTGGATATATAAAATGTATTTAGAATAAGAATACTCAGTGAATCTGGCACAAGATGAAAGATAAATACATTTTTGTGTTTTTGTTTTTCTACATCATCTGTCAAATGCAAATAAAAACCCATATATTGAAATTGCGGGCTGTAAGCACTTTAAATCATGTCCCCCTGGGGAGGACAACATATGCCTACAATTTTAGAATGATAGATTAAACAGCCAAGGAGCTATAGACTATTTTGTAAGAGGACCTCAAGTGTCACTCACGATGTGTCCAAAGTAATAATTTTCTAATAAATAACTATAATCTTCTTAAATATAATATTATATTCTTATAATACCATAAGAATTTATTTATTCATACAAATGGCCAAGATAGCAGCCAACAATGACCTAAGTGTCACGTATCCGTCCGTAGTAGAGATAGAGACAGGCGCGAAGGTACAATAATCCCACAGAAGTTTATTTCAATAAACAAAACACAGCCACGAGGGGCAAAAACAGGAGTCACTGGAAACTTGAATACACTTAAGACACGTAACAGGATGCATTGACGAACAGGGGACTGACAGAGACATGAGGGTTAAATAGCATTTC
>JACXGM010003034.1:20983-43759 GCA_016801145.1 Umbra pygmaea | reverse complement strand
AATCATAAGGACACAATAAATAAACCACAACAATAGCTGCCGCTGTAACACGGAACATTACCTGCACAGCCAAGCATCTGACCCGGAAATGATGCGTCATTCAGAATGTGGGAAGAGGGCCGTACTTATATACTGCTGCCCTAGTGGTCAACAGGTGCAATACATTGAAATAAGACATCCTTATTTCTATACTGCTACAGATATTTCAAACTTTTTTAACAAATAAAAATATGAAAAATTGTAAATGTTGCTTTATGTTCTGGATCATTGTCTTGTTGGAAGGCAAATCTCTGTCCCAGTCTCAGGTCTTTTGCAGACTCCATCAGGTTCTTCCAGAATTGTCCTATATTTGGCTCTATCCACCTTCCCATCAATTTTAGCCATCTTCCCTGTCCCTGCTAAAGAGAAGCAGGCCCAAACCATGATGCTGCCACCGCCATGTTTGACAGTGGCGATGGTGTGTTCAGGGTGATGAGCTGTGTTGCTTTTACGCCAAACATAATGTTTTGCATTGTTGCCAAAAAGTTTGATTTTGGTTTTATCTGACCAGAGCACCTTCTTCCACATATTTGGTGTGTCTCCCAGGTGGCTTGTGGCAAACTTTAAACAACACATTTTATGGATACCTTTCGGAAATGGCTTTATTCTTGCCACTCTTCCATAAAGGCCAGATTTGTGCAGTATACGACTGATTGTTGTCCTATGGACAGACTCGCCCACCTCAGCTGCAGATCTCTGCAGTTCATCCAGAGTGATCATGGGCCTCTTGGCTGCATCTCTGATCAGTCTTCTACTTGTATGAGCTGAAAGTTTAGAGGGACGGCCGGGTCTTGGTAGATTTGCAGTGGTCTGATACTCCTTCCATTTCAATAATATTGCTTGCACAGTGCTCCTTGGGATGTTTAAAGCTTGGGAAATCTTTCTGTATCCAAATCCAACTTTAAACTTCTCCACAACAGTATCTCGGACCTGCCTGGTGTGTTCCTTCTTCTTCATGATGCTCTCTGTGCTTTCAATGGACCTCTGAGACTATCACAGAGCAGGTGCATTTATACAGAGAATTGATTACACACAGGTGGATTCTATTTATCGTCATTAGTCATTTAGGTCAACATTGGATCATTCAGAGATCCTCACTGAACTTCTGGAGAGAGTTTGCTGCAATGAAAGTAAAGGGGCTGAATAATTTTCTGGCCCAATTTGTCAGTTTTTTATTTGTTAAAAAAGTTTGAAGTATCCAATAAATTTTATTCCACTTCATGATTGTGGCCCACTTTTTGTTGCTTCTTCACAAAAATTACAGTTTTATATCTTTATGTTAGAAGCCTGAAATGTGGCAAAAGGTCGAAATGTTCAAGGGGGCCGAATACTTTCGCAAGGCACTGTATATATATTTATATATATAGTATGTTGGTCCCTTACATGTATTGTGTACGTTGTTTAGATTTTTTTATTCTCTATTGCTTTATATCTTATCTTTATCTCTTATAGGGAGCCTAAGTATAACATTTTCCAAATTGGTGATTCTGTGCAAATTGTAGCCTCAGCTTCCTGTTCTTTGCTGACAGAGTGGCACCTGGTGTGGTCTTCTGCTGCTGTAGCTCATCTGCCTCAAGATTTGACATGTTGTGCATTCAGAGAAGGTCTTCAGCTCATCTACATGCCTAAATGCTTGACTAGCTGCCACGTGATTAGATACAATTGTAATAAAAAAGAATCAACCCCCATTGCAAACCAGGTTTATTGTCAAAATTTACAGAGTCAATCAATCATGTATTTTATTAATGCATTTTTTACATCAGTAGTTGTCCCAATTTGCATTTACAGATACCAGCCTAGAACCCCAAAGAGCAAGCAATAATGTGAAATTGAAGCACAATGGCTAGGAAAAACTACAAAGTAATTTGTTTCCCAGGAAGACACCTAGAGAGGATACAGACTCAGTGGGATGGCCATTCCTCTTCTGGCTGTGCCGGGTGTAAAGTTTAAGAGTGCCTATCCAATTAAGGCCAAGTTGTTTATCAGTACACATTAAGGTCCTGTGAGTAGCCCTGGGGCATTATCCGAGAGTTTAGATCTCGATGTGGATTGTGTCCAGTCTTTAGAAAGATCTAGATCAGCTGTACAGCCAGGTATACAGGAACAAAGATAGCGAGGTGGGATGTGGGCGGTTTAGGCTTTGGACAATGTCATCATCAAGCATAGTTCTGTGTTGTGGTCCAAAAACTCAAGTCATCCTAGCCATCATCCTAGGATTCAACAGGACACCAGAGAGATTAGATGGGGCATTGCTTATGTCAGCAGTAACTCAGTGTAGAATGCAGATTGATACTCGTCCTCCAGCCAAAAAAATGAAACCTGTACTATAGTAAACTAGGCCCCATCCCGAGGGGTTGTGGAGGTACAATAACTACCAGCCCTAAGGCATGTATTATTTAAAAAATATGGCACATTTTTTTGTTTAATCTGACAGGCAAACTTAACAGGGAGTTACCACGTCAGCTGTCTTGCAATGAACAAATCAAACAAAAGCAATTGAAATAGCACAACACTAGGAATGCTTCAATTGGTTTCCCCAAATCCAACTGAAAATGCAACTCATAAGATTATCTCCCCTCACAACAAGGAACAGGATACAAAAAGATAGCGAATGTTCCCAGAGAAACCGTTGGAAGCATAGTGCAAGTTCACAGTTAATGGAACAGTGGTTAAACTAACTGCACGGGGCAGAAAAAAGAAGCTATCAATGGCTGCAACCAGATTTCGGAGAAGACAGGTTGTGAAAAACCATTGAGTGACTGCAGCAAGACTTAGTGGCAAAAGGCAATGAGGTTTCAGTGCACACACTAAGGAGCGTACTAAACGCATAAGGTTTCCATACCAGAACTCCAAGATGTACACCCCTACTGACACAAACGCACAAGAAAAGTTGGCTCCAATATGCTCAAAATCATATGAAGAAGACACAGAATTTGGGGATTCTGTTCTGTGGAGCAATGAAACAAAAATTTAACTTTTCAGCACGAAGGATCAGCGGAATGTCTGGAGAAAGAAAAATGGAGCATATGCTGAAAAGAACACTCTGCCCACAGTGGAACATGGTGGTAGCTCGGTGATGCTCTATGAATTCTTTGCATCCTCTGGCACAGGAGTCTGCAATGTGTGGAAGGCGAGATGGATTCATTAAAGTATCAGAAAATCCTAGGAGAAAACGTCATGCCCTCTGTAAGGAAGCTGAGCTTGGGCATCATTGGACCTTCCAAACGGACAATGATCACAAACACACCTCAAATTCCACCAAGGATTGGTTGCAGGTGAAGTCCGGGAAGATAATACAGTGGCCATCACAGTTACCTGACTTCCACCCCATAGAACATCTCTGGTAGGATTCGAAGAAGGCTGTTGCAGCACGCAAACCCAAGAATATTGTTGAATTTATATTTTACTGAAAATTGCTCATGAAGAAGGGGCTAAGAGTCCTCAGGAAAACTGCCAGAGGCTGGTGTCTGTCTATGCGTCTTGTTTGCAGCAAGTCATAACAGAAACATGTGTGCTCTACTAAGTACTAAAGACGCTTGCCATGAAGGGGCAAGCGTCTTCATGGCAAGTGACTTCAGTGACTTCAGTGGTGAAGTCACTGATAATGACTTCACCACACTTGAGACTGGTGAAGTCATTATCAGTTGCATTTGCAGTTGAATTTGGGGAAACCACTTGAAGCATTCATTCTGTTGAACTATTTAAATTGCTTTTGTTCGATTTGTTCATTGATTCAACTTGATTCGCAATGGGGGTTGAATAATTCTGATTACAATTGAATAATTGTAATCATGTGAAATGTGTCTTTATTGAAGGCCGATTACAATTGCAGAGAAGAGAGACCACCAGAGTAACATCAAATCTAGTCTGGAGACTGACGGATTCTGGGGCTAGGGTCTGCATTGGCCTTCAATAAAGACACATTTCATATGGAAAACTATGATTGACATATATAGCCAAAGGTATGTGGACACCTGATCACACCCATATGAACTTGTTGGACTACACATTTCAGAAGTTCTGGTTCAAGTGCTATACCAGTTCTCAAAGAATTGTGTGTTTAATCAGAGTATGCATTTAGGTTGGCTGGTTATGCATCCTAAGCTATCATCAATATGGTTGAATGGTGACTGTATTGTATATTATTATTACGACCATTATTATCACCGGTACTATTTATTTCTATTTTTATTCCTAAAATTAATGATATTTTCTTTTTATTTACATGTCACCCAACATTGGAAAAATTGGCGGAGTACGGTACCTTCAAGCTTAAATGTCCCATCACATTTAAGCTTGAAGGTACCGTAGTCTGCCAATTTTGCAAGCCAATCACAAAAATTGTTATTGTATTGTTGCTGAATGTGTGCTGGACATTAAATTTTGGTTTTACATGTGTGCGGTCATTTTTCAGATTATTCAAGACTATTCAAAACTCATTGTAAGCATGCTGAAAAATGAAACATCTTGAAAAATCATAAGCCTGCCGTTATGTCAGATCTATGCAACATTATAACTTTTGGTCTAAAAACAAATTAATAGTGGTTGTGTTTTAAAGACAATCCCAATTAATGTAGAATGTTATCTGATTCTATACAATTTATGATTTACTGTCCTTCTTAACCTGACAGGCCTAGATAAACCGGGACAGGGATTTTCAGGTAAACTTGGACACTCAGTTTAAGATTTAAACATTTACCGGTAATCAATGATTATGCCCAATGAATTATGATTTTGACATAATTATGTAGAATACATATAAATATAAATGCAGTGGTAAGTTGTTCAAAACATTCCAATGAAAAGGAGAGAGAGGATAATGACAGGAGAGGAAACAAAGGAAAGAAAACACGAAAGCCCATTGGCACGGCAGGAAGTATAGCCTGCTTGTTCTAGAGTGTGAGGACAGAATGAGAAGAGCTATAGATCAGTATCAAGAGCCAGCAGCAGAAGGGTGCTGTGTATCCCACTGCTGGTTTTCCTCTGAATCTAAGCAGGGTAAAGCCTGGTCAGTCCTGGTATGTAAGACCAAGGCTGCTGGAAGTGGTGTTGGAGAGCCAGTAGGGGGCATTCCTCCCTCAGCTCTATAGATCAATAACCCATGGCAGTAAATGGGGACATCTGCCCTGTGTAGGTTGTCTTCGTCCTGCTCTCTGTGGCCAGTAACGATCCAATAGCACTAATTAAGAGTAGGGGTGTATGAATGTCCAGGCCAAATTTCCAATCTGACAGTGATGTTGGCAACCTAATGATCCCCAGAGACTTCACAGAGACCCGTATATATTTGCTCCCAACCAGGGATTCCAAAAGGCAAAGGCAAATCCTATCAGTGTTTTTCCAGGGAAAAACAAAACAGGTTAAGACTGGTTTGAAGGTTTTAAAAAAATAAACAAAACATCTCGGTATCCACAATTCCACAAGCACCTGTCTGAATTATAAATCGATCAGCCATCAAATTATGACCGATATTATGACTGATATTGTGTAGGTCCCACTTTTGCCGCCACAACAACAGCCCATATACAACAATCCTTTTGCTTTCCCATTTATCCTTCTTCTTTAGTTTGTCCTCAAAGTTGATGCGTAAGAAGCAGGAAAAATGGGCAAGCATAAAGATTTGAGTGATTTTGACAAGGGCCAAATTGTGATGGCTAGACAACTAGGTCAGAGCATCTCTAAAACTGCAGATCTTGATGCACGGTAATTATTACGTGCATCAAGAGCTGCAGTTTTAGAGATGCATGTAGGGAGCACGGGCTGGCCCATGTGGTGCGATCCAACAGACGAGCTACTGTAGCTCAAATTGCTGCAAACGTTAATGCTGGTTCTGATAGGTGTCAAAACACAGTGCATCGCAGTTTGTTGCGTATGGGGCTGCTGTTTTGGCGGCAAACAAGGGGTACCTACGCAATATTTGGCAGGTAGTCAAATGCATAAATATTTTCAAATGCTTTTCCCCAAATGGCTAGTAATGTGTTTTTCAATTAGAAAATAGTGTCCCACTTTACCTACAGCACCAATTTTTGCCACTTGACCTGAAAGTTAATAAATAGATGCCAGATAGTGTTTGAAGTGATGTAGCTTTCACTGAAAACCAAATAATTACTATATTTCACCATGAAAATGTAGCTATGAACTAAGCTAAGAAATTAAATAAACATTGAGTAGGAGTTGACCCATTTTGATTTTCTATATTGCGATTTACCAGCAGATCAGTGAAATCAGAGGAAGTCTTAAATGTAAAGATGTACTAGTAGGCACTAATTATATGGGAGCATGAAAATCATGTTCAAATACATTTACATATCACCCGTCATTATCATTAGATCACCTGGGTTGCTTTTTTAACCTGATTGATACATTTCTGCAGAGCGCATCTTTAGTGAACAGACAAATTTTCTTCTCATCTGCAAATAACCATTTGACCAAAAACATTAAGGAAATCAATAAGCCAAAAGCGATGCTATCCCAAATGTTCACAAAAAATAGGCATTCAAAAAATCACCATTAAGTAGCGTACATAAGCAGTGTTTCTCAACCTACAGTTTTTGACATGTGCACATGGGCCCACAAACTTGTCCATTATGTAATTGTGTCATAGAGTTTCTACAGTATATTCATGTGTACCGGCTGTTAACCACTATCATGGCAACATGCCAAATAGACTGAGAACCTCTGGTATATAAAATAGCACTGACAAATGTGTCATACTTACTTAACACATCTGATTTGAGCATTATTCTTTTACTGAAATACATTGAAGATTAAATTAATAAAGATCAGCAACATTGGTAAAATGTTACAAAACAATGTCTGTGTTTTGCACACCTATTTGACAAACTGCCATTTCTCAATGATTTGTAATAACAGTAGTAACTAATTTATATATTGTTATTATATGCCAGCAGCATAGAATCCTGTATTGCACTGCTGGTTTGCTTCTAAAGCTAAGCAGGGTCAGTCCTGGTTAGTCCCTGGATGGGAGACCAGTGCTGCTGGAAGTGGTGTTGGAGGGCCAGTAGGGGGCACTCTTCCCTCTGGGTCTAAAGATCAATCCCAATGCCCCATGGTAGTGATGGGGACATCTGCCCTGCGTAGGCTGCCGTCTTTCGGATGGGATGTTAAATGGGTGTTCTGACTCTCTGTGGTCATTAATAATCCCATGGCACTTATCGTAAGAGTAGGGGTGTTAACCCCGGTGTCATGGCCAAATTCCCAACCAGGCCTCACTTCAATCAGGGCCACCTAATAATCCCCCTCCTTCCTAATTGGCATATATACTACTCACCTCTCTGATAGCTGATGTGTGGTGAGCATTCTGGTGCAAAATGGCTGCCTTTCATCACCCAAGTGGGTGCTACACATTGGTGGTGGGTGAGGTGTGGTTTCTCCCTCACTGTGTAAAGCGCTTTGGGTTCTTGAAAAGCGTTATATAAATTGAAAAGATTATTATTATTGTCTATACGTTTCATGGAAACCACAGTATGATTTTACCATTTGTTTACGGGCACTGCACGTGCAAAATATATATCACAGCAGTATTTTCAATATTTTTGCTTTGGGCGTGGGCTTCCGAATGCTAATTTGTCCATATAGTTGTTCAGTTGCAGATGGGGGATAAAAAATAGGTAAGCAAACCACTTATGTCTTGGTAGTCGTTCCCAACTATTTGGCTAACACTGGAAATTAGGACATCATGTTTTACGCTTTGCATCACACACCACTGTTGCAACGCAATCACATTGCAGAATTGAATTACAATTTCATTACATTTTTTTTGAAATGTTATTAGTAGTTTATGGAATATATATATATTTTTTACTTTACCCAAACACACACATGTAAATAGTAAACTGATGATTTAGCTGTGGTTTTGTAATTTTTCCAGAGCTGTATGTTCTTTTTACACATGCGAAGGTGGGTGGGATTCGGGTGGGTAGAATAAAGCATTAGAGCTGTGCTCTGTTACCGGGGGCTGGTTTACAAGTGCAAACGCACCCATTGAACACCAAATCATTTACGAAAAACACATAATATATATAATACAATAAAATAAACTATTTCACCTGAACACTTTGTTAATGTTGCAGCTTAATTTCAGCATCTGTATCATATCGCTGAATCTACCTTGAAAGCAGATTTATAATTAAGACATTATATGCAGCAGGACTGCTGTCCCCATGAATGTAAAAACATTGCATTTAAATGGGGCATTGTGGTAAAGATCTGTAATCTAGCAGTCTTCCTTTGGTGTATAGAGCGATAGCATAGCACCCACATTCCCTTTATGAATACCACGCACATACCATCTCCCTTCTGCCCCCCCCCCATACGCTCAGTGTGGAATAACATACCTTTTATTCCCTCCCTCCCTTTAAAGAGATCAGGGGCCCTGATATCGCTTGCGATTACAAAACCGCAGCAGGACCCAGCCTTCCTCCAAAACAAAGTGTTTTTCAGCTTCTGTTTTTTCAGTGCCTGGCGCCACCAGGAGAACCGCAAACAATAAACATTGCCCAACCAAGGGCCCAAGCTTTTTATGCCTGCTTCGCGGCTAGTTACACACAAGTTACAACACAGGTAGACACCCTCACATGTGCGTAGTGTACCCGAGTCACTCGTCTGTTCCCACACAGAAAAATCACCAGTGTTAAATCAACTCTGAGAGGGTTAAAGTAACCCTCTCATTGTTCTATATAAACACTGGGAGTGTTACCTTAACACTCTCAGAGTTGATTTAACACTGGTGATTTTGCTGTGCAGGCCAAAGGTACAGCTGAGGTGACGGGGTGACATGGATCCAACCCTGCATGCTTTCTGTTACCCTCTGATCATTCTGTGTGTTGCCAGTAGGTGTTACCATAGGAACAAGGGTGTTATAGAACCCCCCCGATAGACATCCACATGTACAAGACAAACAGACACTTTCTGTCCCCAAATTACCTTAGGGGATAAAACAGAAAAAAGATGCATTGTCACATCATTTTAACTGTTAAAATAAAAAAAATATAGCAATGTAACAAAATGTATGTGTTCCTATGTTTCTATGTGTGTAGGATTTAAAAAAAAAATCCCATGGACAGAGCCCTGCTATCTGTACATCTCCCTGCCTGGCTCACGGCCCTACTACGTAAAAGTTGTTCTGTTAAACGGTGGACTCATAGCTAATTGACTATTACTTCAAAGTGGCCTGTGATTATGTTCTGAGTGATTATGGCTGTTAAGAAGGAGCCACTTCAGCCTTGCCAGTGAACCCGTGAAGGAATGCCATCCGGGCCACGCTGGGCTGAGGTGTGGGTGGGAGGGAGGGAGGGGTGCTGGCCAGTGTAGAAGTCTCACAGAGGCACTGGCTTGGCACCGCAGAGCCTGGATGTATTCACAACACACAAATACAAGGAGTACATGACACACACAAGCACGTACGGATGCAATCTGGGAACACATGAACACACGCACATACACAAACAGGAAACTTACATTACAGACACACTGGGTTCAAAACAGGGGCGGAACTCTGGCTACGGCCTGTTGCCAATCACAGGTCACAAACACGCACAAAACAATTCAAACTTCATGTCTCACAACAGCTAGCAAACATTGGACTGACTGCACAGTTCAACTAGAACCTGGTTCTTGTTCTCCAGTGCATCAGGAGATGCCTTCACTACGGGCCAGCGGTCACTATAGGAGCAATGTGAGTGTCTATGAATGACATTTTGTTGGGCATTGTGTCAGGGTATAGAGGATCACAGGTTCAATCCCACTTCTAGGCACACATTTAGCTGTCTAATGTTAGCCCTATCCCAAACCAATCCAAATAATTACATATTAGCCACCTACCATTAACTACTTAAGCAGACCTTACTGCTCACAAACAAGCATAAAGCAACATGCAGGAAAGTCGTTAGCTAAGCACATCTTGTGCGCGGCCCTGGACACCTGACCATTTTATATCCCACTGCATATTGATGCAATCAGAGTAATTGTGGTACGTTAAAATATACATCATTTTATTATGGCTCATTTTAGATATTTTTGATGCTCCTAATTCATCAAGTCGAATAATGTGGTTACTGTCTACTGTTTACATGTACAGACTTACCGCTACATGACTTAGGTACATACATAACATTATGACCACCTGCCTAATATTGTGCAGGTCCCATGTTTGCTGCCAAAACTGCAGCCCCATAGACATAAAACTGTTCTGACACCTTTCTATCACAAACAGCATGAACTTTTTCAGCAATTTGAGTTACATCTGTTGGATCGGAACACACGGGCCAGCCTTCACTTCCCACGTGCATCAAGAGCCACAGTTTGGGAAATGCTCTGACCCAGTTGTCTAGCCATCACAATTTGGCCCTTGTCAAAGTAATTTAAATCCTTACGCCTGCCCTTTTTTCCTGCTTCTTAATTTTGTCCTCAAAGTTGGTGTAAGGCAGGTCATGTTGGTATATATATTTTATATTATGCTTGATTCTCTAGCCACCTACTTATATGGTTGTTGATTGAGAGGATGTCTATTTTCTTTTGCACATCCTTAAGTTATAAATTTGTTATTTTTTACTGCAGTGTTGAAACAGGGCACAAGATTTTAGCTGTACATGCAATAAAATTGCAGTCTTCTGTACATGTGACAATAAAACTTGAAACTTGAAAAATCAGGGAATAAAGACCTCCAAACGGTTTCAATGCATTTCAATTGTTCCCAGGTTTTTTTAACTGTTTAGGACTAAACTGTGGTTGCCTGCTTTTCCCCTTCATCTTCACATCAAAAGGGCAACAGAGAGAGACAGGGAGAAAGGGAGAGAGGAATCTGGTGGAAGGAGAGGCAAGAGCGCGGCCGGCCGTATACGCCAGTTTAATGGAAATAATAAGCGTCTATCTCAGGCAATTAAGTCTGCATCCGATGCTTATCGTGTCCCAGAGTTCCACAGTGCCATCTAAAGAAAATGTTTGCGTTTGAAAAACTCCATCAAATAAACAAGATAAGAGGGAGAACACGTTTGTGTTGCGGTGGCGTATCGCGTCCGACCTCGTCTTTGTTCTGGTTGGGATAAGTGACTCAGAAGCCGCTGTTAACGGGTAGCCGTTAGAGCTGATCACCGCGGTACCGACTAATGTCCTCCGGTTGCTCCTTGTTCCATACCGCGCTGATTTCCATAGATGCGGACGGGAGATAGAGAAAGCTGGTAAACGTGACGGAAATACGACAGCAACAGACGAAGTGTAAGAGGTGTTGGTGACTTATGAATGTAGGCCTACAGACAGCAATGTGAAACAATGTATAGATTTACTGTAGACAGCGTAATGTACCAGTACATGCCATGGGAATATAATACTGTACATTAAATGGATTTTATGGAAATGTAATAAGGAACTCCCAGTTATCTTCTATTAATCAAAAAACGATTTAATGACTAAGCATCAAGGTACAGTGTTTTATCTACAGGATTAAATCAGTAGCGCAGGCAATTAACAGGGACCCGACTACGATCATCACCATTGCTAATAAGATGTAGGGGAGACTGGGGGCAAAAGTAACGGGGGGCAATTGTAACACACTCAATTACTCCAACCAAGAACAAGCTATAGTGATGACACTTATTCTGCAGTTGCTCAGTAGGATTCACTCTCTGCCTGTGGAAAATGAGCAGGATCAGTACACCTCAGCAGACGTTTTCAACAAATAACAGATTTTGACGAATTTAAACTTACATCCATTTTATCTCTAGGTTATTGGTTAAAAATGAACATGATCAACCTATGCTAATATAGTTGTTGCTAGCTGTCATATCTTATTGTATTATGCTTGCAAGATCGGGGGCAATTGTAACACTGTGTTGCAATTGTATGCTAGCAACATGGCCCAATGTAAGCATCATGTTTGTCTGTGCTGACATACTTTTCTGTTAGAAAATTAACATATTTCACTGAATTGAAATGTAAAATTACACTTAAATAGACTTTGCTTTTGAATACATACGGTATGATGCCTGACATCTAAAAGAATTTAACTATGTACCAAATAAAATCATAAGTAACATTATTAGATAATAGATTGGTAATGTGATTACCATCAGTTGTGCTTTTATTTGCGATACAGTGGGTTAATATCACCTACACTCACCTAAAGGATTATTAGGAACAACATACTAATATTGTGTTTGACCCACTTTCGCCTTCAGAACTGCCTTAATTCTATGTGGCATTGATTCAACAAGGTGCTGAAAGCATTCTTTAGAAATGTTGGCCCAAATTGATAGGATAGCATCTTGCAGTTGATGGAGATTTGTGGGATGCACATCCAGGGCACAAAGCTACCGTTCCACCACATCCCAAAGATGCTCTATTGGGTGGAGATCTGGTGAATGTGGGGGCCATTTTAGTACAGTGAACACATTGTCATGTTCAAGAAACCAATTTGAAATGATTCAAGCATTGTGACATGGTACATTATCCTGCTGGAAGTAGCCATCAGAGGATGGGTACATGGTGGCCATAAAGGGATGGACATGGTCAGAAACAACGCTCGGATAGGCCGTGGCATTTAAACGATGCCCAATTGGCACTAAGGGGCCTAAAGTGTGCCAAGAAAACATCCCCCACCCCATTACACCACCACCACCAGCCTGTACAGTGGTAACAAGTCTTGATGGATCCATGTTCTCATTCTGTTAACGCCAAATTCTGACTCTACCATCTGAATGTCTCAACAGAAATCAAGACTCATCATACCAGGCAACATTTTTCCTGTCTTCAACTGTCCAATATTGGTGAGTTTTTGCAAATTGTAGCCTCTTTTTCCTATTTGTAGTGGAGATGAGTGGTACCCGGTGGGGTCTTCTGCTGTTGTAGCCCATCCGCCTCAATGTTGTGCCTGTTGTGGCTTCACAAATGATTTGCTGCATACCTCGGTTGTAACGAGTGGTTATTTCAGTCAAAGTTGCTCTTCTATCAGCTTGAAGCAGTCGGCCCATTCCTCTGACCTCTAACATCAACAAGGCATTTTCGCCCTCAGGACTGCTGCATACTGGATGTTTTTCCCTTTTCACACCATTCTTTGTAAACCCTAGAAATGGTTGTGCGTGAAAATCCCAGTAACAGAGCAGATTGTGAAATAATCAGACACGTCTGGCACCAACAACCATGCCACGCTCAAAATTGCTTAAATCACCTTTCTTTCCCATTCTGACATTCAGTTTGGAGTTCAGGAGATTGTCTTGACCAGGACCACACCCCTAAATGCATTGAAGCAAATGCCATGTGATTGGTTGCGTAGATACTTGCATTAATGAGAAATTGTCCGGGTGTTCCTAATAATCCTTTAGGTGAGTGTATTTTGTCAGTATTACAATTGTCCCCAATATTATAGTCTTGTCCTTAGTAGTGAAAATGTTTCAATTGTATAATTCATTAGTGCACATATATATGTTTCTTATATCAAAAGATGTATTAAAGGTATTCTTTGAGATATGATAAAAAATATCACAATTGCCCCCGGTCTCCCCTATTGCTTTAAGGTTTTCCATGATGCTAGTTGTATTGTTATTAAATACTTTGATTTTATTGTGATTCATTGTTCATAACATATTGTTAATATTATCTGTATGTTCCAATAAAAAATTTAACAAACAAAACATCTTACAATAAATAAAAAATTGAAATGGTGGTTACAACAAATTAGACCAAAATTAATATAGAGGTATTGTCAAAATGATACAATATATTTGAGCGTCATCAAAGTCACAACAATAGACAAACACAGTCTGCATGAACTAATAACACACAAACAATTATACAATTATGTCTTTATTTAACAAATGTTGTAAACCTTTACAGTGCTGAGTGGGGAAAATCTGTGAACCCTTAAATTTAAAAACTTCTTGACCCTCCTTTTGGCAGCAGTGACCTCTACCAACTGTTTAAAGGGGAACACCAACAATATTCTATAATTTGTCAATGTTCCTAAATCGTCTGAAGTACTTATTTGACGGTCTGGCTCATCAGGCAACTCTCTCACTCAGGGAGAACAGGGTAGAGCTAGTGCGAGTGCTGCATTAACTGGACAAAAAGTGTCTGTGCATTTCATACAACTTTGTGAAATAACGATCATTTGTGTGAAAAAAATGTTCTTTCACAAAGAAAATCCCAAAATTGTGAAGCCCAACTGCTTATACATAAAATATATATTATGTATAATAAAAGTCAGTTGCATGGTTTAAAGCATATATTTTCTTACCTCTCTGCTGATGAGCCAACTCACACCCTACTTCCTGCTTTTAGTCTACTAAGAGGTTGCATTCAACTATTGAACTTCTAAAAAACTAAATGCAGACTTATTTTTCTAAATTCACACTTTGCTCTGTCAAAAATATATTCTCAATCCGGGAGAATATCAGATTCAAGTGACACTCCACCCATTATACACCTCAAAATAATTTAATGTCATATGTCCAACGTTATAGTCACTGAAATCACCTTTTCAAAGTGTTCTTAAGTTCCCAAACCGGCCACCATAAGTTTGTAAATTGTTCACCAGTAACGTCATTGGCAAATTGTTTAAAACTAATGGGGAGGAGATCAGTTGACTTCCATATCTGTTCTCGTCACGCCCCTGAATCGAGTTGATTGGATAATAAAACTGTATACTTTGTGCGGGAATACTACGCATTGCAATCTTCCTTGAATAGCTATATAGTTATATATAACTATATTATATATTATATATGTTCAGCCACTACTAAATAAACACAACCTGGATCCATCAATTATGGCAAATTTTAGGCCCATTTCGAAAATGCCTTTTGTCTCCAAAAGTTTAGAAAAAGTGGTTGCTAAACAGCTCATTGCTGTCCTGAATACTCACAACATCTTTGACAGATTTCAATCTGGCTTCCGTCAGAAACACTCAACAGAAACCACTCTTCTTAGAGTGTCCAACGATTTATTAATGTCCTCTGACAAGGGTCAGTTCTCGGCTTTGGTGTTGCTGGACCTTAACGCAGCGTTTAATACAGTGGACCACAACATCTTGTTTGAGAGACTTAAGCATTGGGTTGGTCTCTCAGGGAGTGCCCTGGATTGGTTCACTTCCTATCTTTCAGATAGAAGTCTTTCTGTGTCTCTTGGTCCCTATTGTTCAGAAACTGCAGCCCTTTCTTGTGGGGTGCCTCACGGCTCTGTATTAGGTCCTATTTTATTTACTTTATATATTTGTTGTATTTACTGCTTCCCCTGAGACATATAATTAGTCAATTTGGAGACATTCGTTATCACTTCTATGCAGATGATATCCAGCTATATGTCTCTTTCAATCCGGAAGACACCAACAAACTGTTGGAATTGCTTGAATGTTTGACTTCCATTAAGGATTGGCTCAATAATAATTTCCTTCAGCTTAATGAAGATAAGACTGAAGTCCTTATTGTTGCTCCGGACACTATATCTTCCAAGATTGTTCAGCTTTTAGGGTCCCTTTCACCAGCTGTAAAATACAAGCTGAGAAATGTTGGTGTGATGTTTGATAATAACATGTATCAGGATTAACATATCAAATGATTAAAACGCAGGTTACTTTCAATTAAGAAACATTGCCAAACTTAGAGCTGTTGTTTCACATTCTGAGCTCGAGATGATCATTCATTGTTTTATATCTTCCCATCTTGATTACTGCAACTCCATTTTCACTGACCAGATCCAGCAGGAGGTTACATATCACCCCATTTTTATTGTGACAACATAGGCTTCCGAATCAAGTATAGGATCAAATATAAAGTCCTGGGGCCTCATTTATAAACGTGGCGTACGCACAAAAGAAGACGTACGCAGCTCTCTACGCAATAATTGGGATTTATATAAAGCAAACTTGACGGGAAAATGTGCGGTCCTTCATGGCAACTTTGACCAGGCATACGCACAAAAACGGGTGAAATGAAAAATGGCGACACCGCCGGCAGATGGATGAAACACGAAGGCTACTGTAGATCCGTCTGAACCTGCAGAGCGTTGTGTAAACAAAATCGAAATACTGCCTCTCATTAATAATATGAAGATGTCACAAAGCCATGCTTACAATTAACAGCCTGTAGAGAAAAACAAACAAAATAAAACAATATCGTAATGTAAATGCAAATGAAGCACATATTGCACATATTTGCAAAAAGAAAACTCAAATATATTATGTAATTATATTGGCATGTTATGTTATTCATCCTCATAAATAATACAGTAAACAGAACAAAATCATGTTTAAAACGAATATTCTTGTCGATGTCTCTGTCTGGCGGTGCAGATACAGTGCCTTGCGAAAGTTTTCGGCCCCCTTGAACTTTTCAACCTTTTGCCACATATAAGGCTTCAAACATAAAGATATGAAACTGTAATTTTTTGTGAAGCATCAACAACAAGTGGGACAGAATCATGAAGTGGAACGAGTTAATACTTTGTAGCGCCACCTTTTGCTGCGATTACAGCTGTGAGTCACTTGGGGTATGTCTCTATCAGTTTTGCACATCGAGAGACTGAAATTTTTGCCCATTCCTCCTTGCAAAACAGCTCGAGGTTAAATGGAGAGCGTTTGTGAACAGCAGTTTTCAGTTCTTTCCACAGATTCTCGATTGGATTCAGGTCTGGACTTTGACTTGGCCATTCTAACACCTGGATATGTTTATTTGTGAACCATTCCATTGTAGATTTTGCTTTATGTTTTGGATCATTGTCTTGTTGGAAGACAAATCTCCGTCCTAGTCTCAGGTCTTTTGCAGACTCCATCAGGTTTTCTTCCAGAATGGTCCTGTATTTGGCTCCATCCATCTTCCCATCAATTTTAGCCATCTTCCCTGTCCCTGCTGAAGAGAAGCAGGCCCAAACCATGATGCTGCCACCACCATGTTTGACAGTGGGAATGGTGTGTTCAGGGTGATGAGCTGTGTTGCATTTACGCCAAACATAACTTTTTGTATTGTTGCCAAAAAGTTTGATTTTGGTTTCATCTGACCAGAGCACCTTCTTCCACATGTTTGGTGTGTCTCCCAGGTGGCTTGTGAAAAACTTTAAACTACAATTTTTATGGATATATATTCAGAAATGGCTTTCTTCTTGCCACTGTTCCATAAAGGCCAGGGCCCGGTTCCCCAAAACGTTTTTATCGCTAAGTAGTTCTTAACCTATTCCTTAACCTCTCTCTTAACCTTATGGCACAGTTCCCGACACGTTCATACTCTAAGTATATCTTCTGTAAGTCACACTTTCGTAAGGTTGGTCTGGACCATTTGTAAGCTCTCTCTTAGCGTTGTTTGAGCTCAAGACGCTAGTCGCCGCCACTGTGCAGCAGTCTTTAAAAATCAGTGCAGCGCAGTACAAGTCAAACTATGGTATGTTGACAATGTTGTGGCTTAACAATGATTTTATGGACATTTTAAGGCTAATAATAAAATATGTTTGCAATGGATAAAGGCCTATTTATGAAATTGACTTTATTTGGTATCAGAACTAATATGTCGTAATTAGCCTAGGCTATTTCGTAATGTCATTAAAGCGTTTAAATTGGCAATCACTTTTGATAATTAAAGTATGGCAAACAATTTGGCTCTAAATGGCTAAGATCTGTAAATAGGTAAGCATGGTGGTGTCCAGTAAGCGACCAACTATGGCAGCGATCCAACGTGTCCTTGTATTGAATCAAAGACGGCACCGGCCGCGGAGCCGTTTAGTCCATGTCAATTGTTTTATTCGGCAAAAAAAAGTCCCTATGACGAGAAGCTTGGTGCCCTTTTTTTACATGGCTTCCCCACCATATTCTCTATCTAACTATCTCTCTCTGTTCATTGTAGATAGGTTGATTTATTGTAAACATTTACCAATGGCAATCAATACCACATTAAACAGATGTAACTGCAGCTGATTGCCAATCAATTCTGATTGTAAAGTAACTTACCATTGAAATAAAGTGTCAAGTGTCACAACGGGATAAGGAGGGTGGATGATTAGCGAGGGATATCCTGTTCATCTACCAGTCACAACATATCGTGGGAACACATTACTGACAATTTGATAATTGAATTAATAGTCTATATTTTACTGATAACTTAAACTATGCTAAAATAAATGTTACTGAAATAATTTGAGGAATGTTTCATTTACATAGAACGTGTTGTCCTTCTTAACGCCGTAATGCACCTTCGCGTGATGTGAAAAATCGATTCCTGAGCAATCGATGCCAACTAATTCAGCACCTTCACTTGGGACAGCGCCTTTGTAACGTTGAACTTGAGAGGCAGCATGTTAAGAAGCTTCCTAAGGGACACTTCGGGGAACACACTTAGGAACATAAACAACTTAGGTAAGATATATCTTTTTGAGTCTTCTTAGCGCGCTAAGAGTGAGCGTTATCGGGGAACCGGGCCCATATTTGTGCAGTATACGACTGATTGTTGTCCTATGGACAGACTCCCCTCAGCTGTAGATCTCTGCAGTTCATCCAGAGTGATCATGGGCCTCTTGGCTGCATCTCTGATCAGTCTTCTCCTTGTATGAGCTGAAAGTTTAGAGGGACGGCCGGGTCTTAGTAGATTTGCAGTGGTCTGATACTCCTTCCATTTCAATATTATCGCTTGCACAGTGCTCCTTGGGATGTTTAAAGCTTGGGAAATCTTTCTGTATCCAAATCCAACTTTAAACTTCTCCACAACAGTATCTCGGACCTGCCTGGTGTGTTCCTTCTTCTTCATGATGCTCTCTGTGCTTTCAATGGACCTCTGAGACTATCACAGAGCAGGTGCATTTATACAGAGACTTGATTACACACAGGTGGATTCTATTTATCATCATTAGTCATTTAGGTCAACATTGGATCATTCAGAGATCCTCACTGAACTTCTGGAGAGAGTTTGCTGCACTGAAATTAAAGGGGCTGAACAATTTTGCTTGCACAATTAGTCAGTTTTTTATTCGTTAAAAAAGTTTGAAATATCTAATAAATTTTGTTCCACTTCATGATCGTGTCCCACTTGTTGTTGATTCTTCACAAAAATTAGCTTTTTAGTTCGCATTTAGTTCGTTTTATTTTTAAATGTGTTCCATCGTGACGCATGTCTTAACCATTTTGAAAGGTGCAAGAAATTCCATTTGTGCAGAACAATTTTCCATTTACAATTAGATTAATACAGACATATACAGATTATCAGATACAATCAAAAGGATGTTAATAAAAAGTCATGCCATCAGAATGCGTAATGACATACACTAGCTGTTCTTGCACTTAAAAGATAATATACTAATAATAATAGCCTAATGCAGATTATTTATTGGCGCCTTTCATAACACTAATAACAGGATTTCTGGCGACTGGCACTTTCCAGATGGAATTGATTGACAGGTCAGGGATATCTCAGCCAACCCTTAGCTGGGTTATGCCAGGCGTGGTAGTATAATAGGCTTGTCGCATAATTAGGCTACATGAAGTTTCTGTACACGGCGGGTGAACAGGCAAACAAAAAAGCATATTTTGCAGCTATATGTCTGGTTTCCCAAATGTAATTGGTGCTTATTGACTGCACTCATGTTGCCATAATGTCAACGAATGAGAATGAACATGCTTTCATTAATCAAAAGCATTTTCATTCCGCCAATGTCAAAATAATTTGTGATGCAGACATGTTGCTGTAATGTGACCAATTTTTCCCCACCCGTGGCAGACACACTTTGACATCGACTGATATATGATCACTTTTTATTTCGGCTACGGTCCCACTTTCTTACAGCGTCTGCAACCTTTTGCCACTCTAACGCTTTTTCGGCATTGGTAATAGGCACACTGTGCCCTTCAAACAACATTTTCCTCCTCTTTTCCACCTCGCCAACAATATTTTCTACTTTACATTGAGTGAAGTTAGTTTTTGCCATTAATTCTCAATCAATTAATATAAATTTTGGGGCATTTCACTGACTATTTATGGGCAAATATGGGTGTGACATGTAGCCGCAAAAGCTGCGCCACGTATTAGACTTGATTGTGATGTATTAAGGGAAAACTGCGTAGGAAGTGCATGCGCACAGTTTTATAAATCTGAATATTTCTTTGCGTACGCACGTCTTATATTTCGTCCGTACGCCACTTCTGACGCAAATCCACCGCAAAGTTTTATAAATGAGGCCCCTGGTTCTGACCTATAAAGCCTTGCATGGTTTGGCTTCTGCGTATATTTCCGACCTACTGCATTCGTACGATTCTATCCGGTCCCTTAGGTCGTCTGACCAGGGATTACTGGTGGTTCCACACACTCGTTTCAAAACTAGCGGCGGCTCCAATCCTGTGGAACGCCTTTTCGACTGTTTTGCGTTCTGCAGTCTCTGTTGATGCTTTTAAAAACACCTGAAGACATACTTGTTTAAATTGGCTTTTGTCTCATGTTTTTAAATTGCTGTTTCAGTTTTGATTTTGAAAATCAATTGTTTTAGTCCTTTTAATAATTTTTTGTCAAATCTCACTGTATTGTTGTTATATGTTTTTATTGTCTAGCACTTTATGACTTTGTCAGTAAAAGGTGCTATATCAAATAAAATTATTATTATAAACTTATTATTATATGAAGAGTTAAAGCAGGACTTTTTTCAGCAATGGCGAGTGCAAGTGAGGAAATACCTCTAGAGCTGGACAATTTCAACTTTGATAAAGTATTGATTGGTAAAATCCAACCATCACTGATCTGGAATACAGTGAGTAAGAAATATGGGAAGGGCTCCTGCCCAACTTTATCGGTTGAATCCATAGTTTTGCTACTGTCCACCGGGGTCGGGCTCTCGATGACAACAGAGACAGAAAATGTCTTGTTGTAAAGAGTGGGACAAGGAAATGTTTATTCTTTTAACCATCTCCAGCCAATAAGATGATTACATCTGTTTGTTAGATTAACTGAGTTTACATGCTGACAAGAACCAAGATGTTTTGGAAAAGTTTGAGTCATTTTCTTGAAAAACAACTGGACAAACCAGTCTTGCCCAGGCTGTGTAACACTAACAGCTAATCATTGGATTTTGTTTCAGTAAATACTTGAATAATAAATAAAAAATGAACATTGACAGAGTATTGCTAAGCAATTATAAATGTTAACCAGATTTGTAATTATAATTACATATGTCAGTTTTAAATATGTGTAATTAGCTGCTTAGTGGAAGTCAATGATATCCGATTTAGCACCTCTCATTCGTGCTTACTGTGTGATAATTCCAATTTAATTTCCAAATGTATTGGTGACAGATTATGTTTAAATCTGTACAGTACCTACTGATGGGCATATTATGTCATATCAGATGTTTAGCGTGACTCGTAAATTTGATAATTTGCAGTGTTTTGATAGCTAGTAGACCAAGGGCTAAGATAGCTAGCATGTCTCATTTGTGCAATTGTGTGATAATTTCAACTTCATTTCGATATGTATCAGTGACAGATTATGGTAAAATTTCTACCTACTGAAGCAATATAGGACATATTGGTTTCAAACTATATTGTGAATGGTTGGACATGTTAAAAGTTTCATTGTTTTATAACTAGCTAGTAGCATACTAGCTTACGCAAGATTCATCTTCACCAAAGCGAATCAGGGTGCAGGCACAAAGTTCACATTGATTTTTGGACCTTGTGGGATTTCAAATCAAAATGGAAATAGAAGTGCCCAAACTATATTCTCTCAGTGTATACGACATAAATCATTCTAGGGCAACATTTTTAAATACTGTATTAAATATTTGTATTTACTTTGTTATGGTCCTTTAAGAATATATAACTGATAGACCGATGGTACGGTATGTTGTATTTAGAAACTATTGAAGTATGAATTCAGAAGAAGACTGCATTTTTTTTACACCTCTCACTAGCACTGGGCTGAGAAGAAGCACGTGATCTGGTTTTTATTTCAAGTCAGAAAAGTGACATTTATTCAAAATGTATATTTATGTACCAAAAGCAATTCGGCTCATTTCATTTAGGAACATAGACGAATTAAACAATGTTGTTGTTGTTCCCCTTTAATGTATTTGTAGATCAGACCTGCGCAACCGTACATTTTAGAAGTTCTCCGAAATTACATTAATGTTATAGAAACCTATAAGGCATGAGAAAGATGTCATGTACCATGCTAGTGATTGTAGTACAGATTGGTTGAGGATAATGACCATAAACTGTACCACAGATATGGATGCTGCCTAGACCTAGAAGAGACAAGAGAGATGTCATATAACTAAGTGTGGGAGCTGCATGTTTAGGCTGTATGTTTTCTTTCTAGTCGAGACACAGAGGCCAAACCAACATTGGGAGGCCCATGTGATGCTGCCCGTGAGGTCAACGCAGGGTCATGACCCCTGTAAGAGTGTCTCAGGGGTTGGGGGGTTAGGGTGAATCAGAGGGAATGGTATCTAAAGCAGCAGTTTATTTGTTTAATTTTTCATCTAAATCTGGTGCCTGCCTCTGCTGAAGATTACTATGGATTACTATTACAGAGAAATAGGAATAAGAGAGAGGAATAACGAGAGATCATGTAGGTGGAGAAATTTAGTGAGAAAGGTAAAGAGAGAAAAATGTTGGTGTTTAAAGTGAGATTGAATAGAGAAGAGAGAGAGTGAGAAAAAGCAGAAGAGGGAATCAACACAAAAGAGAGAGAGAGAGAGAGAGAGAGAGAGAGAGAGAGAGAGAGAGAGAGAGAGAGAGAGAGAGAGAGAGAGAGAGAGAGAGAGAAA
>JACXGM010003034.1:0-20883 GCA_016801145.1 Umbra pygmaea | reverse complement strand
TACAACTGACAAGGACTTAAATTCACATGAAGGTCACTTGAAGTGTCAAGAATGTTTCCCTGCTGGTTCTCATCCTACTAGCCATGTAACAGAGGAACCACAGAGGAACCACAGAAGAACCATAGAGGAACCACAGAGGAACCACAGAAGAACCATAGAGGAACCACAGAAGAACCACAGAGGAACCACAGAAGGTCCATAGAGGAACCACAGAGGGACCACAGAAGAACCACAGAGGAACCACAGAAGAACCACAGAGGAACCACAGAGGAACCACAGAGGAACCACAGAAGATCCACAGAAGAACCACACAGGAACCACAGAGGAACCACACAGGAACCACAGAGGAACCACAGAAGAACCACACAGGAACCACAGAAGAACCACAGAGGAACCACACAGGAACCACAGAAAAGCCACAGAAGAACCACACAGGAACCACAGAGCACTGTGATAAAATTACACTCCAGGCAGGCACATGACTGCAGATAGTAATTATAAATTAAGGTGTAAAGAAAAACTGTAAAACATGTTTAGAGTTCATGCAATTACAGAATTTGATTGTTTTACATTAAACAGAATAAGCTAATGAATGAGGCTGGGTAACCAGACTGTGGCTGTGCAAGGTTGTCTTCACCTGAGAGGTAGAACTGGTGACAGCAGGACCATATTAGCTCAATCAGTGAACTCCTCACCCCTATGAACACAATGGAAACCTGCAGCAACTGCCGGTGGCCGTACCCTCATGTGGGATGTCTCTATTAAAGGTAGAATGTTTTTTCCCCTTTAGGCGGAGGCAACACAACAATACGCTTAATTTTCTTTAGTGGAGTGAGTGTGTGCCTGGGTTTCTAACTGTGTGTGCACGTGTATGCATGGATGCGTGTTCGTGAGAGAGACCAAACACTGCGGCGCCAGCAGTCTGCCCCTCCCCTGAGAACGTAATGGGTGAACGCCGTCAGAGAGAAACAGAAAGATAGAGACAGAGGAAGGAATGGGTTTCAGGTGGTACAGTAGCCAGCACATCACCTTTGCACAGACGGCACCCAGTAAAGAATCCTGACGATGCCTTGCCCTGATGACTACCAGAGTGACGCAGCTAGCTGTGTTGTGCTTCTCTATCAGGGTGAACTGTCTGTGCTGTCTGACTAACACAGATGAACATCTCTGACCTTTTATGCACCTGGAAGGAATGTATGTATTTTCATCGTAATGCTCTGTTATAAACAATTTATGTACATATATAAAAATGTATATATACACACATTCATTATTTATTCATTATTCACAATATGTATATATATTAATATAATATGTATATATATATATATATATATATATATATATATATATATATATATATATATATATATATAAATATAAATATATATAAATAAAAAACATAAAATACATATATACATATACACGCAAGATCCATAGATCTTTGGCCCTGGATGTACCACCCTACTAAACAATTTACACCTTCCCAAAGCTACATTGTCAGATAGTCCTACTGGCTGATATAATTATGTTCAGAAAGGAAAAAATACTTCCATTCAGAGAATTGGAAATGAGGTTGAAATTCCAAAACCTTGGTGCCTACTCCATCAAAAACATGACTTCTGCTGAGCACGGCATTTACACACAATCGCTCTGGCCTCTCTTCCTTTGTGTAGCAAGTGCCAATGCATTTAATTCAGTTTGATATTTTGTAAATCAGATTTTGAAACCAGGAAACAGTTACACGCCAAGTTAAATCTAACAGAGAAACAAAGTGAGTTTAGAACGTGTTCCAGCAAGCCAAAGAACACTGAAGCCCAATCCACACTCTAGATTTTCAAGTGATAATAATAGATGTATGCCAAAGTTTGGTGTAGTGGTCTGCGCTCCGGACTCAGGACCGGACTTGCCCCCTGGCGACGCGGGTTTGAGCCCCAACTTGGCTGACTCTGTGCTCTTCTTCTCTGTGTGCCCCTATGTACCAATCTCTCTATTCTCAATCATTAAAATATTACAAATACCTCTGTGAAAATGATATATTGAAAACAGATTTGTATTTGGACAAGGCCCTTTCATGTTGCAGCATGACTGTGACCTTGTGCACAAATCGTAGTCCATAAAGAAATGGTTTGATGAGTTTGGTGTGGGGGAACTCAAGGGGCCTGCACAGAGCGCTGACCTCAACTTCAATGAACACCTTTGGGATGAATTGGAATGGCGAACGCAAGACAGGCTTTCTCATCCAACATCTATGTCTTACCTCACAAATGCCTTTTGGCTAAATGGGCACAAATTCCCACAGACACATTCCAAAGTATTTTGTAAAGCCTTCCCAGAAGATTAGAGGCTGTTATAGCTGCAAAACTGGGAACAAGTCCATAATAAGGCCCATGGTATTGGAATGGGATGTCCAACAAACTCCAATGGGTGTGATGATCAGGGTATCTCTAGCACTGGAGTACTTCCCATAAGGTACTTCCCTAAAACTGCTCAGAGGTACTGGAATGCAGCAGCACAACAGAACAAGTAAACAGCCTGTTAGCCCAGGAGGGACATTTGCTTTAGCCCTGGATGTTTTTAGTCTGGCCCAAAGTGTTTTGGAGCTGATTTGCACAGCTAGGTTGCTGTCAATGAAAAATACACAGTGAAAATCACCACTTTGTTTCAGAGCTTCATTAATTACATTTGCGCAGGATAGTTATGAAACTGAGTAGTAGTAATGGTAATTACATGTGTACAGAAAAAAACATAGTTTTCCAACAACATTTCATTGTTTGACTACTCAGAAGTTCACCTATGTTTGTTTCAAGATCAGTTAGCCTACTCACTATGCCAACAGTGGCAAATTAAGACCACATGTCTGGAAAGAGTGTTGCAGCACACAGGAAAATGTGCATTTACCATACATGACAATTATTTCAGTGTGCAAACAAGTTACTGTACAGAGGTAGAATAAATACATTGATTGAACTCTTATTGCTTTTAGAATTAGAATGATTACAGTGCTGACAGCAAATAGTGATGGAAAAAGACAAATCGTGCGCAAGAGCCAGTGATCTGGCCAAAATAGGTGCTGAACCAAATTGCACCAAATCTGAGAGGACCTAAATCCTGTTTCTGCAGGATCCAGCATAAATTAAGCGTGTCAGCCGTCGCCATTTGCACAAGTATCCCAAAGCTGAGGGGGTGAGAATTATGAAATGTGTGGGGGTCAATTAGACCCCCAAGTACACATTCGGAGAGAGCGTGCAATGAGTCAGCCTCCGCTAACAAGTGACTAAGGAAGTAATATCCCAAAGGCAGCGAGTCAGTTTTGAGGGTGCACTGTTTTTAACAATGGACCATGAAGTCAAGAGAAGGTCCAGAGGGCCCTGTCATGCTACAGCCTAAACAGAACATAGTCAGGGGGTGCCATTTTCTGGACTGGTCCAGAAAAGGTCCTCGGACAAAACATTCTGCCACTTCCACCATTAGGTGACGCAATAGCAGAAAACGCATTTGGCCTTATAACTCACAAACTGTACATCGCACCTTAAAGGACCAATATGTAATACTGGCAGCCAGTGTTTAAAATGGGTACTGCAGTCCAATTTCAAAATAACTGAGAGTCGTCTTAGAATTAGCAGTGTTAGAATTGGTTTATTGCTAATCTAGTACAAAATTCTACTACAAAACCATATACATTTTTTTTACAAACAACAATCTGCAATGTACACTGTCGGCCGCAGCCTCAAGTAGCGACCTGATCTGAACAGTGAAAGGGATATGGCAGGGGTGTCAAACCAGATCCACAAAGGGCCTAGTGTCTGCAGGTTTTTGCTTTTACCTTGTACCTGAATGATTGAATGTCACTAATTGGTTAGGATCTCGCCTCACCTGGCAGTCTATGTCTTAATTGGGCTCTAATTGAAAGGAAAGACCAAAAACCAGCATACACTCAGCCCTCCGTAGAACCGGTTTGACACCTGTGGGATATGGGATAAAGTTACAGAAAGTTGCTAAATGATTTATGTAATTGATTCATTTGGACAAATGTAGGTAACTCATTATTTGGTTCTGTTTTGCTTTTTTTAATGTGTAAGACACAGTGTAAAGACAAGACGGACAGATATACGGACATTACTAGAGTAAATTGCTACAGAACCCATATTTTGCAGTTTGATGTTAACATTAAGCCTTGTCCCTGCGCAATTAGGACAAATTAAACCAAAGATCAGCTCATTCAAACGCGCTACATGAATCATCAGGCACTGCTGTATGGCACTCTGATTACCCAGACAAAACCCTAAAAAAACTTCAGTTAGAGCTTAACAAGGCCACCAGAATTCAGACTAGAACTGCAAAATGTGAATATATATCCCCAATTCTAGCCTCTCTACCAGGGCCGGCCCGATCCTGTCGGGGGCCCTAAGCAGAATTTCATTTTGGGGCCCAAAAGCTCAATTGTTTGCTTATGCCTAAAGCCGGCCCTGCTCTCTACACAGGCTACCCATTAAGGCTAGGGCTGATTTCAAAGTTTTACTGTTAGCCTACGGTACAAACCAAAACATGGACATTCCCCTTCTTATCTGTCTGATTTGGTGCTTCCATACATACTTTCAGATATTTTATGTTCACAAGATGCCAGCCTCCTTACTGTTCCTAGAATTTTAAGCGATTTGAACGTTTCCTTTTTGTTAAAAACCGAGCAAATAATTACATTCGAAGCCTTCATATCTAAAAAAATATGTTGTCGCGGTCTTGCCGACTCGAAAAACGTCTGATATATCCAATTGCGCCAAGAGGCATTTAGGCAGCGTCCATTGGTGACGCCCCTTTGGAAATGGGCTGAGAATGAACCTTACCAACCAGGCTAGCTTTCTCATATAGAGTCTCAACATTTAAGTCCACACCACATTCCAAATGATTTTTTTAATATATTTTTTGCTCAAAACATTTGCTCTGAAATCAATCTCAGACACGTGTGATAATTAGTTTGACAGTTGAGCCCAATTAAAGGAAAACTACTTAAGAAGGATGTTCCACATTATTAAGCAGGCCACAGGTTTCAAGCAATATGGGAAAGAAAAATGATCTCTCTGCTGTGGAAAAGCGTCAAATAGTGCAAAGCCTTGGACAAGTTATGAAAATGTTAATAATAATAATTTAGTTAATTCAGTTAAGTGTGATCATCATACTGTGAATAGATGTGTGGCTGATTCAGAGCACAGACAGGTTTGTGCAGATAAAGGCATAAATAGGAAGGTTACTGCCAGACACATTCATCAGACTAAGAGAGCAGCCATTACAAAGCAGAAAAAATGTATTTGAGGCATGCAGTTGTACATAAACCTACTATTAGGCCAGCCCTAAACAATGCTCACAAGCAGAAATGGTTGCAGGGGCCCAGAAATACATGAAGACTAATTTTCAATCAGTCTTGTTACTGATGAGTGCCGTGCAACCCTGGATGGTCCAGATGGATGGAGTTGTGGATGGTTGGTGGATAGCCTTCATGTCTCAATAAGGCTGCAACATCAGCAAGGAAGTGGCAGAGTCATGTTTTGGGACAGAATCATGGAGAGAGAACTGGTAGGGCCCTTTAGGGGGGAGAGAGCTGGTAGGCCCCTTTAGGGGTGAAAGGAGAGCTGGTAGGCCCCTTTAGGGTCCCTGAAGGTGTGAAAATGACCTCTGCAAAGTATATAGAGTTTCTGACTTAACATTTTCTTCCATGGTACAAAAAGAAGAACCGTGCCTTCTGTAGCAAAATTATCTTCATGCATGACAATGCACCATCTCATGCTGCAAAGAATACCTCTGTGTCATTGGCTGCTATGGGTATAAAAGGAGAGAAACTCATAGTGTGGCCTCCATCCTCCTCTGACATCCTGCAAAGAAATTCAAGCAGATACTCTTCATAAACTCACAAGTTCAAAGGATGCAAGAATTGTGAAGGTGATATCAAAGAAGGGGTTCTATGTTAACATGTAACTTGCCCTGTTAAGATGTGTTTGATTGAAATAGCTTTTGATTTCAGTAAATATGACTTCCTAATGCTGCAAACTCAACAAATGACAATATTCAGCCCTTTACGACCTATATTATGTTTTGATACTATGTTGTGCATAATAAATTTGGAACAATGAATTTTTTGTTTTTTATTTAAAACAGCCAGCAGATGCTTGTTCCCTCCATGGAGTCTTCATTCGTATTATGTTAGGCCACCGTAAAACTAGAAATCACTTGATATTTTATTTTGGGGTTTGACAATAAGAAACTCCATGGGTTTGACACCTGTCAAGTTTGAAATCCATTGGATTAACAGTTAATCTCTTAAATTTATGTCTGAGGAAATAAGCAGTGGCAAAACAACAATCAAAACTACTAGGGCAAATGGAGGAAGTACAGGATCTCAAAGTAATAATAAATGAAAAGGATAAGAAAATGACTGACCTGGAGCAGCGAGTACATGACATGGAACAATATTCCAGAGTGGATGATGTGATTATAAGTAGGCTCATGACAAGACATCAAACTTATCCTCGAGTGGCAGAAGGTGGAAAAGGTGAAGAAGCTAAACCTAGTGAGCTAGTCCTTGGAAAAACAAGTGGTTCAGTTCTTAGAGAGCCACAATATTGACATACAAACAAATGTGATTTCACACTTGGAAGGACAGTAAACCCAAACCGAACATTATAATACGCTATATGAAAATTTGTCCGTAAATATGAAAGCCAAAACGGAACTACTGAGCAAAGCCAGGAAGCTGCGAGGGACAAATGTATTCCTGAATGACCGTCTAATGAAGAAAAATGCCGAAATGGCAAGGCAGGCACGAATATTACGAAAAAAGAATAAGATTCAAGCTACATGGACAAGTACAAGAACTGTAAAGTGTGGATAAAGTTGAACGGATCACCTGAAGAAGCAAAATACATTATGGTAAGGGAGCTCAAAGGTTTGGATGAATACAGATGAACAAATAGTACTGCTTTGAAAGACGAACTAGACTTACGATGATAAAAAGAAACAACTGCGAGGCTTTGAATCTCAGTGGTATGGACAGAACAATATATGAAAAGTACAAGAAAGGACGATGACTGCTATGAGGGAATCTGATTTAGCTCTTTGCCATTCAGAGACATGGATGATGATGACCTTGGAGCAATAGTATCTTTGGAATGTACAGGTAGCTGTCAATATGAGCTTAAGAAATATGAAGAGCTGAACTCATATATATACCAAATGGAAAATGACATTGATCCAGAACACATCACTACAACAATATCAATTGTAACTGTGAGTTTTATACAGATGACCAATTCAAAAGTAATGTTATGATGGAAGGGACATTGTCAATTACACACTTCAATAGCAGAAGTCTATAATAATTTTACAAAAATCAAGGACTACTCAAGTGAATATACTATGTTTAGTGTGATTGCTCTATCTGAAACCTGGCTAATTGATGAGAAAAGGAAAGATGTGGAAATTGAGGGCAACAGATTATTTGCTATCAATAGAATAAATAAAATGGGAGGAGGAGTTGCAGTTTTTGTAAATAATGATTACAATTGTAAAATTTTAGAAAGAATGACAACAACAATGGACAATATTATGGAATGTATAACTTTGGAAATAGATGGTAAAATGTCAAAGAACATAATTATAAGTTGCATATATAGAACAGGATTCTGTCTAAACTTATTCAATGAAAAGATGATTGAAATGTATGGTGAAATGAATGATAGAAAGATCGTTTTTGTATGTGGGGATTTCAGCGTAGATCTACTGAATGAAAACAAAAACAATATAGATTTTGTGAACACAATGTACAGTTTAGGTCTAATTTCTACCATCATAAAACCAACTGGAATAACAAGGGAAAGTGCAACATTAATAGACAACATTTATAGCAATAACATTGTGAACAAAATAGTAAGTGTATTGCTTACAATCATAACCAATTTAAAAGAGATTATCAAAGAATTTAATGATTCATTTGTGATTGTCAGCTATAATTTAGCAAGGAATATTGTGGACCCAAACGTGAAGGAGGATGTACAGTAGGGGATGTAATCATCGATACTCAAAAACATCTTTCTGAAGATGAGGAGGAGTAAATGATTGAGGTAGTAAATAACTTCAAGAATAAAAAATCCTCTGATTGTAATGATATTGATATGACACTTAAAAAGTATTATACAGAATATAGCTAAACCGTTAACCTATATCTGTAATCAATCATTCCAAACAGGCATATTTCCCAATAAATTGAAAATAGCAAAGATCATACCCATTTATAAAAATGGAGACATGCACTCTTTTTCAAATTACAGACCAACCTCCCTTCTACCTCAGCTTTCAAAGATTTTAGAAAAGCTTTTTGTACGAAGACTGGACTACTTCATAGAAACCCACAACTTGAGTGACCACCAATATGTTTTCAGATCCAAACCATACACTGCAATAGCAGTAATGGAATTAGTAGAGGAAATATCAACAGCAATTAAAAGTAAGAAATTTGCTTTTGAAAAAGCATTTGATACCATAGATCATGTAATATTAATGAGAAATTTTTAAAAGTATGGCATTAGAGGAGTTGCACACACATGGCTTAGTAACTATCTCGACAACAGACAGCAGTATGTACAAATAATGATAAATCTGATTTAATGAAAGTAACGTAATATGGGGTTCCACAAGGTTCAGTACTTGGTCCAAAGCTGTTTATACAGTGCCTTGCGAAAGTATTTGGCCCCCTTGAACATTTCGACCTTTTGCCTTTCATGCTTCAAACATAAAAATATAAAAGTGTAATTTTTTGTGAAGAAGCAACAACAAGTGGGACACAATCATGAAGTGGAACGAAATTTATTGGATGTTTCAAACTTTTTTAACAAATAAAAAACTGACAAATTGGGCGAGCAAAATTATTCAGCCCCCTTAAGTTAATACTTTGTAGCCCCACCTTTTGCTGCGATTACAGCTGTAAGTCGCTTGGGGTATGTCTCTATCAGTTTTGCACATCGAGAGACTGAAATGTTTGCCCATTCCTCCTTGCAAAACAGCTCGAGCTCAGTGAGGTTGGATGGAGACCATTTGTGAACAGCAGTTTTCAGTTCTTTCCGCAGATTCTCGATTTGTGGAAAGAACTTTCCACATAATTTATGTTTTAATTAGGATCCTCCCAAAAGAGGTGAACCCAGCCTAGTACTTTTACTTTGTAATTTTTACAACACTGGAGCTAATATGTCACTTTCATCAATGGTTTATGGGATTGCAAGAAAATCTTTGACAACTCAGTAGATTTTTTAACTGAAAAAGCTCCTGCCAGTCACTTTGCTGGAGGAGGACAGTGGTATGTATTGTTGTCCTCCATTTTGAAGATGTGGAAGATTGATTACAATGTTGATTGCGGTGTACAAGTGTCTCTCTATGACGGTGGCGTACAGTGATTTTTTTTGCCATGCCTGGTGTGATTTCAGCAATAGAGTTAAGATGACACTCCATGAATTACGGTGGTACTTTGTTTTTAGTTCCTTTTTTCTCTTGTTTTTTCTCTTTCTTTTTTTAAATACTATTTATGTTATGTATTAGATGTTGTATGATCGAAATAAACTAAACTAAATTAAATATAGGGGGGCCTCAAAATTTAATTCTGCTTAGAGCCCCCAAAAGGCTAGAGCCGGTACTGTGTAGATTAGATGATAACAAAGGGTCATGCATAAAGTGTGTAGTGAGGGCCATCACACTAGTACATATAAGTTGCAGTGATGGGTGTTAAACGGAGCATTGGAGACAAATCAGATGGCACTGTGGTAGACTACATTTCATTTCCTCAGTAGGGTTACAGGTACTAATATCAATATGGACCAAAGTCTCAGAGGAATGTTTACAGCGCCTTGTTGAATCTATGCCATGAAGAAGTAAGGCAGTTCTGAAGGCAAAAGGGGGTACAATCCGGTACTAGAAAGTTGTACCTAACGAAGTGGATGGAGATTGTATGTTGCCCTTCCATGTGATCTGTGCAAGATACTATTCAGGTCTTTTTTCTATGACTGCCTTTTGTTTGTTTCCTGGCACTTTAATGTCAAGGCGTTGCCTATGTGTAGTAGTTTATCCTGACAGTTGTCATTTGCCTTTAGTTTTGTTCGAGTTGTTTCATCATTTAACCAGTGCTAGATTATAACCTGTGTTTGACTCCTCAGTCCACATTAACATTAATGTAAGTCATCTGAATAACAGGTAAAAAAAGCTATTGGAAATATTTTAGAAAAAAGTATATGGTACACCATTGCTACATACAATTGCTTCAGTACAATTTCATTGGCACTAAAGTTGAGTGTTGCACATGGGACTCTCATTGATGTCGGCATCCAATCACATTGGTTTAGAATATAAAGGTTGTTGTTTCTGAGGTATTTTGACATAAGCACTTCGATCTATTATGGGTTGCTGCACACAGGTATCCACTACAAAGAGTTCGTTAGCACTTCCACCAGGGTGGGTGGGGTGAATAATCACGCGACGTAGCACGTGCTCTAGCTCCACATTGTTCTCCATGAGTGAGATTGGTGTGCAGGTTCCAACATTATGCCAGAGAAGTTTGGACATTTCTCATAGTTCCAACATTTCCCATAGCTCCTTTTTAAACACACTTAACACATGTCGCATTGTTGTTCTGATATTCCTCGCTCCAAGTCAAAACTGTTTATTCAGAAACACACCCAACCTAAACATCTGTGGCGCTGTTCAGGCAGCTCCCATTCCCCCAACGACGTTCCAAGCCAATCCCAATTAAAGTTATTATGGGCTATATATATACTACATGGTTAACGCCAGTTATAGGGGCTAGAATGTCATTGCTGTTTGCCCTCGTTACCCAGGAGCCATAATTGCCTCATTTACATCTCGTTTCCTCCTTAAAATCGGAAGCCATTACACACCCCTCGACTCAAACCATCTTCCCTTCCCTAAAAAAACACTTGCCCCAACAATTACGCTGTCATCATCCAATCAGCTCCTGAAATGTGCCTTTCTGAGGGAAAGCTCCCATAAAGGAAGTGTGGAAACCAGAACAACGGGAAGTCGGAGTTCCATTTCCTGGACAGGGCACGGCTCTAAGCTGCCATGAGATTCAATGAAGCATATCAATATACAAATGTATTTGAACCTGATCATCAAGCACCATTTGGACGTTGAGGATGAAAGTTATTAACATACACCCTCGACGTCTTGTGAATCAGCCCAGTCATAACGACTAAGACTTAAATATAAACACAGACTCTCTCTCCTAATTCAACAACAACAACCTCACATAACCCCTCCACGCAGTACAAAAACGCAATTTCACAGCAGAAGCAGTCTAACTTTAAAGTCTGTTCAGACTGCTGAGGCCTCAATGTAACGTGGAGTGTGGTAGCGAGAACAGGCCAATGACCTGTCTAACTGGAGTTGAGCTCAGACAAACCCAGACTGAACCAGTGACTGCATCTCATGCAGATTTGGCAGACCCATGTGGAGGACAACATGAGGTATCAGACCAATTTTGTTACAAAGGAACTGGATTGGCCTCCAGCTGCAGAAGAAACGTTATGCTCTGGACTGTCCAGACCAGACTGTTTCCCACTCATGTATAAGAAATGGCAAAGACATTCTTCCCTTTATTGTTGAGGTGACAAAACAGTATCCAGCTTTCTGTGAGCCTGCATACCAGGCTACCAGTATCCTATCCTACCCACCGTATGTCTAATGTCATAGTGTGTGAATAGAAGATGCTGTTGTAGACATCCATTTTGTCGATCAGAATGCCAGTGAGGTCAGAAAGGTAGCCTCCCCCACAGCTCAATATAATAAAACCTTTTGTAAAAAATAAATAGTTTCCAGTGAACTGAATATACGTACTGTTGTTCTGGGGGATAAAGGATGCTGTCGATTGCCTATTTTAAGGTTGCTGCTCATTATAATACTGGAAGCAGGGCTTGGCTGACACGCTGCTGACGTATTAGACATCCTCGACAAAAAAAACAGGCCTACATCAGTTAAGAGTGAAACAACACGTCAGGTACTGTTCTCTGTCAGCAATAATGAAAAGCATCGCCGTGTGAAGGAGACGCTGTTCCGTTGGTGTCGAGATATCAGTGTCAAAATATTTCATTCCAATATTTAATGTATAAGATTTATTTATTTTATTTATTTATTTTTCGGGGGTGAGGGGGCAGTGTTTTTTTATTTATTGACAGGAGTGTAGGAAGCAGAAACTAAGCAGTGAGATATGTAGTGGGATACAGTGAGGAAGGGCACAGGTAGTCGGCCAAGCCGGGCTCGAACCCCTGTTGCCAAATATTAGGGTTGGGGAGTAACAGATTAAAGTAATCTGATTACAGTAATATAATAACTGTGGATTGTGGATTACATTAAGAAACGTTTTCTACATAAAACATGGCCAATGGGCTTGTGAGGCCTGAAGTCGGGAGCTCAGACCACTACAGCAACTCTGGCACATAACGTATAGGATTTGTCCATTTAAAATATTTGTGGGTTTTTGTGTGTATATTCATGTTACTCATCCCTTCAAATATGTGTGAGTGTAGGCTCCTGGTGTGTATGTCCATGTAATGTAATTGTTCTTTTAGTATGTGTGTATTTGTGTGTACTGTATGTCCATGTAACTATACCTTTAACATGTTTGAGTGTTGGTGTGTATGTGAGGTAGAAGAGACTTCCCAAGCAGAGTTTGACCCTGTGCTGACCCCGGTGGTTACCTAATGGGCCTAAGTACTAGGATTTCCTGCCCCTGTATCATGCCCTGGGTCAACCTGTACACAAGCACTCTCACAGGCTGTGGGCCCCACAGGAAGGGATCAGACACACAGAGAGCAAGAGATGTTAAAGACAACATAGAACTGACAACTTCATATGGGAGAATGGATTCAGTGCAGCAGAGTTGGTAACTAGCTAGCTAATATGTTGGTCAGATAGTAACTAGCTTGCTAGAAACATGCTTGCTATGCTAGTCTTGTCAATATGAGGTTGAACAAGTATTGTAACATTGCCGATGGAGGCAAATGTAATGTGGAAATTAAACTGTGTTTACGGTAATACTGACAACTCTTATACAAAATAATCAGACTGCGATGAGTCTTAAAGCATATGTGTATCACCAACCTACAGCTAATATACATGAAACATATAGACGCTTACATTGAACAATGACCGACAGCAAAACCAAACACAAACAGGAACTAAATACAGGTGGTAATGATTGATATGGTCCTGGTGTGTGTGGTTGACGGGAACACAGACAATTGATAGGTGGAATGAATTGACGTCACTGAAATGTCCGGGAATTTAACAAATAAGGTCTGTTAAGACAGATAGATCAATAAATCCACCATGGTGGCGGAGCAGTAACACTGGAGCATGACTGTGAAAATTCTCTAATTCATGTAAATCAAACTGAGATTACAACTATATTCAACATATAGAATGCATCTTAAAATAAAAAGTTTATATATTTTTTATTAGCAAAATGTATTTAAGCTCTTAGTGATTCTCAATTTTTATCCAAAGCATTTAAAAAGTAATTGTCACAAATTATTACTTGCAATCTGAAGACAGTGCAGACAGGAGGGCAGTATAGTAAGGTAGATGATTTTACAGTACATGCAATAAATTAGATCATTAACATGTTAATCTTTAGAATGAGCTAACACTTTCAGTCAATGTAGCTTCATCTCTTTTCTTTAACTCAAACTGTTTAAGCATAAAACAATATTTGATTTGTGTCCTGTGAGATCCCGCACAGAGCACAACATGTATTGCCTAGCAGCCGAGAGTAGCAGCCATCAGTGTTATTTAAACATACTTCTGGTGTACTTACAAGCTTTTCAATGCTTTGTTTTAAAAGTACAGAACCTATTTGTATTACTGGGCCAGTCCATGTCCATCCTACAATGGAGAGTTTACCCAACTACCAACTTCCCCCTGGGTAGCGCGCCATACCGTGCTAGCTCGAGGCGAAAAAATTTACAGTACATTCCGGAACAAAGCGGGCTGGTGGGTGGGATTACAAACTGGGAACTTTAACAGCCAATGATCATCGGTTTCTTTAATTGAAATGAAGTATTTCCTTGAGGATTTAAATTAAAAAACTATTTTTGCACTTTTACCAATTTACATAAAAATAGTAATGTGTTCACTGATTGAAATCACTTAATTTCAACTGATATTGCGACAACCACAGGTCCGACTTCATAAATATTGTGAATTTTAGGCGTTCCTTTTGTGTATAACAAAACGCTACATAGTGTAAGGAATGATTATCTTACAGGAATCGCTTTTTTTATATATATTTTAAAAATATCAAGAATAAGATTTATTTCGCACTATAAGTGTGTTTCTGAAAAAGGAAGTACATTACAAAACTCAACCATGGGAACACAACAGTCAGACCGTAGCGCCGTGCAGGGACACGCCGCTCCTGGTCACACTAGAGATCTGGTCAGTCGTAAACTGCCTAAAGACAGCTGTGTGGGTGAGAATGTCCAAGATGTTATGTGAGGTAAATTAGGGAGACAATATGTCCAGTGGTCTGACAGCAGATTTGATAATAGTACTTTAAAAGGTAGTTAGGGGAACAGTGGACTCGAGCTTCAAGGAAATTTGCAGAACGTTCCAATCATTAGCAGCGAAGAACTGGAAGGAGAGGCGGCTGAAGGGGGTGAAGGCTTTTGTGCCAACTAGAGAGATACCTGCTTGAACGTAAATTAAGAGTGGGTGATAATCTGGAGATTATTGAGTTTATGTAAGGTGGGTTTTTGCCTAGTAAGGACAAACACACACTCTTGGCTCAGCCGATCTGTATGGGTGTACATAGTGGACAAACACTCACATTTGAATTGAAGCGAGCACTGCCAAAAACCATTTCTCTTGCATTACGTTCAGTTCACAAAACATTCAGACATGATAGCGCAAGTTTCGCACGGCAATTCAAAACTAAAAACCATTACTTAATGTGCTATTGAACTTGGACGTCTCTGGTCAACATGACTTTCCTTCCCTTTCTCTATAGATCTTGTGACAAGTCTCTTTGGCTTTCTCAAAGTATGAGCCAGGAAGCAGATGCCGGAGAAGGAACAGCTTCACTGTGCTCAGCTGTAGTCTACGTAACAATATAACATGTCAATATGTCAACACAAAAACCAGCGTAATACTCTTAACCATTCAGCACACAGGGACAGTCACTCACACCTCAGACAGAAAGTATGGCGATTGTATGGTGTCCTTGATGAGTTGAGGGGCTGCATGGTGTGACAGGTGATTGGAGTGCTCCAGTCCATGTTCCCCTGCTGCTGAGATGATTTCCCAAGGTCGTTGTCAGTAAACCAGCGACGATGATCTCCGGGGGACACATGACAGATCTCTTGTTTCCAAACAATTCAGTAAGCACCAAAAGATAAATGTTTGAATTAAACACAGCTGAGCATTACAGTGATTACCCGACTGAAAACGTCTTATCTTTATATGCAAATTCTTGCCTTGTCCATTTTCCCTGGGCTATCCAAACTATACTTACTAAAATCGTGCACATGTAGGAAGTACTAAAATATAATGAGAGAATTAGTAAAGAGAGCATTTTACTGTAGTCTTTGAAGTGGGTACGGAAAGTATTCAGACCTCTTTTAAATGCAGCCATTTGATAAAGTCAAAACGTTCATTTTAATTCTCATGAATGTACACTTAGCACCCCATCCTGACAGAAAAATACAGAAATGTAGAAATTTGTGCAAATTTATTAAAGAAGAAATATCACATGGTCATAAGTATTCAGACCATTTGCTGTGACACTCATTTAATACCAGGCACCACCCTAAAATGTATGAATTTGCATCTGTCTGTCTATTTTCAGATTTTGGAATAGTTTGCAACTTTAACGTGTATACTTTCACAATATGCACAAATAAATCAAAAAGATTTATACAAATAATAGATTTTTGTCATTTTATCACCACTCCGCCAACTGAACATAGCATACATTTCGTATTTGTTAGCATGTTTTATGTAGACATTTAACCCATATTTTTTTAATGTCTCATGTTGAGTCATATGTCATTAGAAAGCTTATTTCCTGGAGCATATTGTTGGCTAGTCCATATATGGGTATATCATTAGTAGTTGTAGTGATTTATGCTGAAGGTAGGAGTGCAAAGTATTGTTTTCATTGCATCAGCATATCTTTATTGGCCATTTTAGCAAAATTGCAGGTAGTTCATGTGCAAATTTAATGTACATTCACAAAATTCCACACAGAGGTTCTTATGTCTCCCAGCCAGACTTATACAGAAGCTTTTTTTAATAACTTGCATAATTTATAATTTAACTGCAATTTTATCTGTAAATACATGCAAAATGTGCATCCGTTATACATGAAAATGTTTTTTTTTATAATTTAATCAAATAACAATATTTTGATAAACTGTTCTGTATAGGTCTGACCATTGGGGGTCTTATTCAAATAAAAGACATTTAAACATTCTGTCTTGAAGCAAAGTGTTGAAAAATGGATTCTCGTAATATGCAAATTAGCTGATATTTATGGATTGTTTCCTAATTTGCATATTTAAATTGTTAAATAAATTAAACTTGTAATACAAAAATATATTGTATTTATGGATACTTTCAACTGGTAAAGTTTCAGTCTGATAAGACTAAAGGAAAAAAATTAGATGGTGGTGCCTGGCCTTAACTCACGTTGTCCATTTCTTCTGCTCCTCCTTGAGATGGTTCTACTCCTTCATTGGAGTCCTGCTGTGTATAATTACAATGATTGGACTTGATTAGGAAAGGCACACACCTGTCTATATAAGACCTTACAGCTCACAGTGCATGTCAGAGCAAATGAGAATCATGAGGTCAAAGGATCTACCCGAGGAGCTCAGAGACAGCATTGTGGCAAGGCACGATGTGGCCAAGGTTACAAAAGAATTTCTGCAGCACTCAAGGTTCCTAAGAGCACAGTGGCCTCCATAATCCTTAAATGGAAGAAGTGTGGGACAACCAGAACTCTTCCTAGACCTAGCCGTCCAGCCAAACTGAGCAATCGTGGGAGAAAAGCTTTGGTGAGAGAGGTAAAGAAGAACACAAGGATCACTGTGGCTGAGCTCCAGAGATGCAGTAGGGAGATGGGAGAAAGTTCCAAAAAGTCAACTATCACTGAAGCCCTCCACCAGTCAGGGCTAATGGCAGAGTGGCCCGACGGAAGCCTCTCCTAAGTGCAAGACATATGAAAGCCTGCATAGAGTTTGCCAAAAAAACACATGAAGAACTCCCAGACTATGAGAAATAAGATTCTCTGGTCTGATGAGACCAAGATTGAACGTTTTGGTGTTAATTCTAAGCGGTGTGGAGAAAACCAGGCACTGCTCATCACCTGTCCAATACAATCCCAACAGTGAAACATGGTGGTGGCAGCATCATGCTATGGGGCTGTTTTTTAGCTGCACGGACAGGACGACTGGTTGCAATTGAAGGAAAGATGAATGCAGCCAAGTACAGAGATATCCTGGAAGAAAACCTCATCCAGAGTGCTCAGGACCATAGACTGGGCAGAAGGTTCACCTTCCAACAATGACCCTAAGCACACAGCTAAAATAACTAAGGAGTGGCTTCGGAACAACTCTGTGACCATTCTTGAATAGCCCAGCCAGAGCCCTGACCTAAACCCAATTGAGCATCTTTGGAGAGACCTGAAAATGGCTGTCCACCAACGTTCACCATCTAACCTGACAGAACTGGAGAGGATCTGCAAGGAAGAATGGCAGAGGATCCCCAAATCCAGGTGTGAAAGACTTGTTGCATCATTCCCAAGAAGACTCATGGCAGTACTAGCTCAAAAGGGTGCTTCTAATCAATACTAAGCAAAGGGTCTGAATACTAATGACCATGTGATATTTCAGTTTTTTTTTAAGAAATTCGCAAATATTTCTACATTTCTGTTTTTTTCTGTCAAGATGAGGTGCTGAGTGTACATTAATGAGGAGTAAAATAAACTTATTTGATTCTATTAAATGGCTGCAATGACACAAAGAATGACAAATTTAAAGGGGTATGAATACTTTCCATACCCACTGTATATCATTTTGAGTAGGAGGTAAAAGCCTAATTGATTAAGGAAGGAAGAGTGCTGAAGATGGTTATTATGCTGGAAAAGCATCTTGGTCAAAAAGCAGAGTCTTTAGTCAGGCAGCAGTGGAAAGGAACTAAGTCTTTATTTTCATCCATCAGCAGCGGAACAGACAATCACCACTGGTCAGGAACAAACAGGTTCTTAAGACATGATGAAGTTCCTGCCCCAGTCAGAAACATCTCTCAGAGACAGAGTCCATACAAACTGCTCTCTGGGCAAATGCCCCAGGATCTGCTCTGAGCTTTGATTTGTCTCAGTATTTATCCACTTGGCACTGAACCCTCAGCCAATCCTGGCCCTTACAGAAGACTTTTACAGGTATCTCATCAGACATGTGATTTTGAATCACAATATATTAGGTAATCTGTAGACCTTTTCAGACTTGTGTGGCCTTGAATATTGTTGTTCACACATCCCTTGATGACCTGTAGTAACATGTCCTATCGTGAACTGTCCTGCTAGTAACCTGTCCTTTTAGTCTGAATGGAATAAAACATATATAAACATTAGATCTGGGATCATATTACAGTCTAATATATATAAAACTAGATAATAGAGTAATAAGCTATAAATTATCTTCTATAGCCAGCCATCTGTTGACTGGTTAAAATGCAAGTCATAGTGACTTGTCCACCTTCCTCCAAAAGCATAGAAGAGCACTGTGCCCAAGGCCTGTGTGTGTGTCTCAGTTTGGAAGAGGGAGATTACCTCACTACACAATGTATGGCCTTTGCTCCCCTCTCCCAAAGAGGAAAAACCCTGACGACCTAGTTTGTCATATAACCTATTGTAACTGGGGCCTGTTACAGTAGGTCATCATATAACCTACTGTAACAGGCCCCAGTGTCTTTAGACGCATATCACCATTGTGTAGTTATACCATTTTAAACTGCTTTAAACTGTACTTGAGATGCTCATATTGAATTCCTTCCACAACAGTGCATACATCTCCATTATAATTTTGTATTTTGTCAATGGATGCTATTTGTTCAGATTGCCTAAATCTCCATGTCAAAGGTCTACTTGGTCTTTCTCAATTTTCATAATTATTCTGACATGTTCTTTAGTAGAGAAATTCTGCCCTGGAGAAGGTGAGAGGTTTTAACTTAGATTTGACCCTACACAGTTCTCTTTACTTGGCTTCTATCAAAATAATCTTTTGTAAAGAAAAATAAATATGTTAACAGATGCTCCTAGCCACAGCAAAGTACAGTAAATCTGACTGGATGCACGGACATGTCCCATGTTGTGGGAAGCAAACCCAGAACCACAGTGTTGTAAGTACGATTCTCGACAAAGTCTATGACATATCAACTCAGAGAAAGAAAGATAAATTTAAATGACCTGCAATCAGTGTCGATCAACTGCTCTAATTCTTCAGGCAGTCAGCAGGTTTCAGCTCATGTCTGGGAAAGTCATAACATTAACAAATAAACACATCCTGTGTAATCTCTCTCTCCCTCTCTCACTTTATTTAATTCAATGTGGATTCATTGACATGGTAATAATTTTGTATTTAATATTGCCAAAGCAAGGCAAATTAACAGTTTAAAGTAAGCAAACACGTTTAAATGGAAGACATCTAAAAGTCTTCCAGTAGTCCCATATTTTAAAATGTTAAAATTGCCTCAGTAGTTATTTTTTCCATTCCAGCTTGATGCACATGTGTTTCTCTAGACAGATGATTGTCATTTTTATGTTAACCCTAACTTTAATCCTAACCATAACCTTAGTAATGTTAAGCCTAACCTTAACCGTTAGTAAACTCATGCCTAACGTTAACCATCAACTTAACACTGAGCGTTTGAAAATAATTTGAATCTCTATAGAATGTATGGAATGTCCAAGATCACGTGAATCCTCACATGAGTATGACGCAACAAACCGTGAAGGTGCAACGTAATAGAAGGACTAATAGTAAAACATGCAGCTGAAATGTAAAAAAAAAATGAAATATGTTAGCATATAACATAATTCATGTTTTCAAATTAGTTCCCTGAGATCATAATTTGGGAGAATTGTACGGTAGATTTATATATATATATATGCCAACATACAAACTCAACATCATGCACCATACTGGCTACAATATGTTCAATATAGATAAATTAGTTCCAGTGCTTAACCTTTGGTATTTGTTCTCATATCATTATACATGTCGATTGCTGCAATGATTGCACAATGATATGTAACCTAGAAGGTCTGGAACTATGCTAATATTTAATATGGTTTTAAAATAGTTTTGAGGTCCTTGAAATCAGAGTAGGTTTTATTTCTCCTATATTATATCGTTATGCACTTGGCAGATTAGGAAGTGCAGCTCAGCTTCCAAGTCATTTTCTGGTAACATACAATAGCATGTCGAGAACTGGTCTTTTATATTTAGATGGTAACAAAAATTGCTAAATTTTGGAAATCATTAATTGGCCTAATTTTGCCAAGCATGCATTAGTTTGGCATTTTCTATGTTTTCTGGGAATTATTTATTTTGTTCTCTCTACCTCACCATTTCTCTCTCTCTGTCTCTGTTTGTCTCACGTTTCTGTCTCCCCATCTTTAGCATTTTTACTCCTACAATCATGCTTACTGTCTCCTACTACTGTGTGTGTGTGTGTGTGTGTGTGTGTGTGTGTGTGTGTGTGTGTGTGTGTGTGTGTGTGTGTGTGTGTGTGTGTGTGTGTGTGTGTGTGTGTGTGTGTGTGTGTGTGTGTGTG
>JACXGM010003033.1:0-43757 GCA_016801145.1 Umbra pygmaea | reverse complement strand
GGGGGGGGGGGGGGGGGCGCTGTATCTGTCGCTCCCGGCGTTCGTCAATCATTCACTCTGGGTTTCTCCCCATTTAAATATAGAGGAACTCTCGATTTGACGGCAGATGCAACAGCCAGTCCATTTCAGCCTACTGTCACTTGTTTTAATACGTCTGACCGGCCGTCAAAGTAAAAAGTGACGGCCCGGAATGGACCGGCCGTTCGGGAAAACTCCCGATCCTCCCGATGGCCAGTCCGCCCCTGCTTATCACACTGCTCGGTATAATACTCTGAAGTATTTAGTCATTACTAAATTGCCAACTATACTTCCGCGATTGAAATCGTAGGCGAACAATCTGCCCATACTGTAGGAGCGAAGTGGCAAAATGTATAATCTAAGTTTTTCTAATCGCTTACCAGGATAGAACACTTGTCACTATAACACTTTATGCGGAGCCCCATACAAATTGGTTCTCATTAAACTTGACATAAGTAAAAATATTAATTGCCAAGCTCAGTCATCTTTGCCACATGGCTGTAGCACATTAAAAGACAACCATTATGCATTATTCGGAGGTCAAAATATTCTACTTTTTAGGAAAGTGTTGTTCAGTATGGTGTAGTCACTCCTGGGTTTCTTCTTAGTGTTTATTGGCAGATCGCAACCGGTTGAAGGGGCATATACTGCCAGCAACTACCGTAGTGTGAGGCCGGTCATGGCCCACCCAATTCAGGTCCCCCTAACTCCACCTGCCACCATAAGAAATTGAAATATTGCCCACTACCCACCCCCAGCACTCCCCACATCCCACTACCTCCCCTCCCCCCTAACCTTCATAATCTCATTAATCCTATCTCCTGTGACATCAGTAACACCCATAAACTCCCTAGCAGCACCCACCACAACATCTATTTTAGCATTCCTCCCCTTAACCTGACTACATATATATTTACCACACTACACAGAAATGCCAGAAATTCAACCCTGCCCACCACTAATGAATCCTTATCAACCACACAATTATGTTTACATGTTTCAGACAACACCACCTTGTGAACACCCATACCTTCCTCCGACACCGGCCCTACACCCCTCTCCTTCTCCACCTGCAAACCCAACCCAAGGCCCCCCACTCTCTGCTTCAGCCTAAGTGACCTTATCCACCACTTTAACCTGCTGTGCCTCACCTTATATCCCTGTTCCACATCTCCTTGTGCTGGCCATTCACCCTCCCCCAAACTACACTCACCACCCTCTTTTTTCCGTGCACACTTCTTCTTCCTCCATACATAAGGTGACTCCTCAAAACTTACCGGCAACACCCACACTCCCATCCGAACTCTACTCCATGCTGACCTCATTCACGGTACAGCTGTTGCAACCCGCCACTACCAGGGTAGCAAGACTACCCCATCCTCGTAACTTCCTCTCACCAATCACATCAAATTCACAAAGTTCCACCATGAGGACATCATGCCTCCTCCACTTCCTTCCACCCCGTACCTTCTGCAAATCTCGCTGTAGCAGATGCTCAAACCGACCGACAAGTGGCCTGTCAAAATCAGCACCCATCACTACTGGGTTCCATGTATCTTAAAATGAATGCTTACTTGAAATAACTACATACTAACTGGAAATTGCTCTGAATACGTTCAACCCTGCTTATTAGCTTTAGAAGCAAACCGGCAGTGGAATACAGGGCACTATGCTGCTGGCAAATTGATGTTGGGTTGAAAACAATCATCAATAGTTCAAAATCTACCTAAAATGCACATACATTTATATACAATGTGAGGAGCATATGAAATACAGGGATGTGCAGGGAGAGAGCCCTATAAATTTTATAGGATACAGTCCACATTTACAGATCCAGCATGCATCAACACTTATAAAATAATACAAAAATGTTTCTTTATTTGACCCTACTGGGGAACTTTTTTTAGGGTTCCAAGAAGTACACATTTTGGTTGGAGTGAGAACACTTTTTGTTTAGATCTAGAACCAATCATACCTTCTCCCCTAAGGATTCCTATTTTCCCCCCATTTTCTCCCCTCCAAATTGTACTTTTCCAAATTTTCCCCCATTATATTTCAGTAAAGAGTTCACAGGTGGACAGATGTAATGTCTTTTTAGTCTCTGTATGACAGATAGAAAGATCCTAAATGCCACATTACAGGGGAAGAAACAGATTAGGTGACCTGAGTTTTTGGTTTTGATTTGCCTTGTATGGACTACCCAGTTGCCAAGAACATTACTTTTGGAACAATGGTAGATCCGGTTAGAAGCTGTCAGGAATTATCTTACCTGCATACTTACTAGACCTCTGTGGGGAACAAATAGCAGCCTGCCACTCTAACTGGGGCCAATGTGTTCCACTTCACCTCGTGCAAGCGCAGACCCAAACCAGAGATTGTCTGAGAATGGGAGGAGACTATCTTTTTTTCAGCTTGTGTAATACCACTCACAATTCACTACTACCTAGTTATTACTGTACGTCATGGCATCACTGTACTAGTCTGGTATCCACGACTTTCTTGCAGTACTGCCATCTACAGGCCTATACTCTTGTTGCTACATTTAACTAAACCCCCATTACACATCCATTTAAAATATGCAGATTTACGTATGCTAACAATTTCTTAAATGTTCATCATATTCTTGTTTTTAATTTTTGTTTTGTATTATAGACAATTCCCAACTTAACGAAAGTACATTTTTTACACTAGACGGGAGCTGCTGTAAAAAGGCAAGCTTTTACTGCTGTAAAGAATTCAACTTCATTTTGGATGACTTCACCGAGAGTACAGTCTTTGAAATCGATATCTACATGTATTTCGGTGATCCATGGGTAGTTAAGAATGTTTGGGGGAAATGTCGGCAAATTCTCTTCACCCATTGACTTCTGACGTCAACTCAGAAATTTAAATCTATAGCATGATAATCAGTTAAATTCACCGATATTCTAAAAAAGCTATCTTAATCACGTGGTTTGAACTACATTAAACAGATTTGCATATGCAGCTCTAGTTTATGTTTATGGTTAACTGAAAAATGTCAGTTGGAGAAACATTGAAGCGCTTTACTCGTTGAGAACGTTGATTGGATAATACAATTCCATACAATCCACCCACTTGGTTGTTTCAACCAGGGCACGTACTGCACAGTGCACACAATTTCATTTATCCTGCTTCACTGAACAAACAATATCGCGAGTCAGTTATACATTGTAAACATATCTGCAAAGGAAGGCAGTTAGCTAGTAGTATTACTCTTCTGTTCTCAACCAATAATAGCTGTATTTCATTGGTAGGTTTTCCGACTAGTGATCGAGATTACTGTTCAGAATTGCATGGTCTGGGAGTGGACTGTTGACACGTTGGGGATATTTAGTCAAGTCTGCAATTGAACCTTTGTAGAATATACTGCTAATCGTTCACAGTAGATGCATCCTGCGATAAATAAGAGACAATTGTGTTGCAACCAAATCTCACTACATGGAGAAGTGAAGAGTGCACGGGAATCACATGACGGGATGCATACGCGCGGTGGCGGGGAGTGAAGATGGCGGACAGCGATGTTGAACCAGAGCTCGACTGGAGCAATCGACCGAGCAACACTGTCGAGGACACACTCATTGCCATGGAATGTTTACTGACTTCCCTAAAGGCGCTCGAAGCGACGCTCAGACAACAAGACATATCGGAGATATCATCCACCGAATATTGCGACAACTTCTGCCAGGTAGGATGCGTGCACGAAAAACTAAAACGAAATTGTTTTTTTCGTGCATAGTTAGCGAGCTAGGTAGCTAAACCATGTTGGCTGTATGTCGTTATATCAGCGGCCATGGCCTTGCCTATAACCGTAACCCGGACGGATCAATCTGCCTCCAGTCTAATGCATAATAAGCCATTGAAGCTAAGTAGCACAGGTGCATAACATACCCAGCAAATACTGTACAAAAGAGAGCATACGTGCAGTCAACAGTCAGTGTCGCTAACTAGCTAACGTTAGCAATGTTGTCATGGTTGTTCTGCAAGCTTTTCAGACTGCGCTGCAGAACGGCAACTAGGCTTTAAAAATAGGTTAGGAAGTTGTTACATAGTATCCACCTAATTTAGGTTTCTGTTATTTGTAACGTTAAAGTGATTTAAGTTGCGGGGCGTGGCTGCACGTTTTGTTTGGGACTTGATGGCATGTGAAGAGGCCTGGTTTCATTGCAAGTGGTTTTTTATTACTTTTAGTAATTGTCATCATAGATGGTGTATTCATTATCTGACGTTATTTGTTACTAACCGGGCTGCATTTAATATGGCGTCACTGTACAATCAAAATTGACACACATTTGCTATAGAAAACAAAAGACTTAACTAGTTGATGTCAACAACGTGGTTAAACCTCGTTCTTTGGAAAAAAGTGACTTACTTTACCAAGTAAATGTTTTGGGTACATTTCGGGCCATGCAACATATATACATAATAACAAAATCAAGCTTATACGTTTTTTATCAGGAAATGCTATGTTACTACTTTGCATTGGTTTTTGACTACTTTTGCAAGATTAGGTGAATTTTGCCAAAATAAAAGCACTATTCATTAGTTTTTTTCTATGGCTGGAGAATTACAAAATTAATTGGGGGTTAGATATACCCAGGGTGATTTACAAATTTGAGCTCATTTTCTGGAGTAGCAGTCTCATTTAGATCAAGGAGGTTAAATTTAGCTGCCCCTCCCACCCCTTTAATGACAGTAGGGAAGTGCAAAATTCACAATGGGGTCTCTTGGCAAGAGGGGCTTTGGGAAAATATTGATGTGCCAGACTGAGAGGCCACCACTCTCTAGGTACATCTTGTCTTTAAACTGTCAAATAGGTTTGTCCCTTAGGCCTAATCAAGGTAAAGAAACATTGCGAGCTGGGATCAATCAGACAGGTACTTAAAAAAAGCTGTCTTTAGGATTGTCCCAGTTTGGCTTTCTCTTAAAACCCCATTGAGGATTTGTGCTCCAGGTTAGTAAGTCAGACGAAGTCTCATCTCTGACTGAGTTTTGCAACACCTCACAGGTAGGCCAATTAACAGGGACATATGATACCTGCTTATGTCCAAAACTTGTTTACCATTGTTTTCAGTTCCAGTGTTGCCTTTTACACTGGTGCTACAATTTCTATTTATGGCACCAGCACGATTTGGTCACAACAATATGGACCCAAAATAATATAGGGTTGAATATTGACCAGACATCTATTACAGGTCCATACAATGCTAGGCTAATATTGACCAAGCATCTATTATAGGTCCATACAATGCTAGGCTAATATTGACCAGATATCTATTATAGGTCCATACAATGCTAGGCTAATATTGACCAGACATCTATTATAGGTCAATACAATGCTAGGCTAATATTGACCAGGCATCTATTTTAGGTCGATACAATGCTAGGCTAATATTGACCTGACATCTATTACAGACTAGGGATGCAGCTATTAACCAATTTCACTATTAAAGACAATTTAAAACATCATGGTTTTGTAACTATAAAGACTCTATTACACCGAGTGTTTCTGTTCTCTCGCTCAAAAATTGACATATGTTACATTATTTTTTAAGGTTCTGCAGTGAGGAAAATGAAACACATTGCAGTCACACCCTGAACGAATAAACAAGTGACTCCAGCTTAAAAGGCTGCACTGCACATGTCACCAGGGTGACGTAGGTGCTTGAGGAGGGCTACCTCATTAGTAAAATTTGCAAAACAATGGTTTTCAATGGAATCCAGACATGAACACGGAATTCAGCAAAATGAAAAAATAAGTATATTTTTCTATAATTTGAATATAGTCCTGTAAAATTAATAATTTCCACCGCATCTGTTCTACACTACACTGCTGCAAATATGGAAGTCAATTTGTACTCTATTGGGGTTTTGTCTATCGAACGAGGCCAGCTAGGCACATCTATCTTTGTTCAAATGTCACAATGCACTTGTAGCTATAAAGAACAGTAACTACTCCTTAGTTACCCAAACAGATAATGCTTGGATTTTTCCCTATCACTCACTAATCCCAATGCATATAACTACGTGTACTATACTTTTAAGATGTTAGTTAGTAGTTTTTATATTAGACACTTCTGTTGCTAAAGGTTTATGCCATTAGCAAAGTCAATGTCTTGCCTGTTAATTATGCTTACAAAGTGAGTATTAAGTTAACATGACATACTATGTGCATTTCATGAAACAGCCTTTCGAATTGTCGGAAAAAAAATGTTTTGCTCAGGGATTGAGATTAACGCTTGTCCGGGTGTCTGGGACAAGAAAAATAAAAGGTAGTCGGACAAGGAAAATGTAGCCCGCAGTTCTCTGAATGGACGAGTGAAATGTATAGTAATTTAACAAGTAGGCCTACAGTGATTGAGCTACACAAATTAACATGGAATTGATGATCTATTTAAATGCATTAATTTTGTTAAAGCGTTGGAACTGCAACAGGTCGAGAGTCAGATTTACGATAGTAAGTGAAAGATTCTCCCGAAAGTGACTCTGTTACCATGGTAACATTAAAGAAGTAGCTACAATGTTTCTATCATAAGATAATACATTGCTAATATGTAGTTCATATATAATTCCAAAGAGATTTTAATTAATGCATAATAATCATGAGAATGTTTTTATTCATCAGCCTATAATCAATCAAAATCTATAATTGTTGCATCCCTGTTAGAGCGTACAATACTATGCTAATATTGACCTGATATCTATTATAGGACCATATAGAGTTTGTGTAATAATGACCAGACATATTTTATAGTACCGGACAGAACCAGTATATTAATTAACAGACGTTGTTCTACATATCTAGCATTATTGGTATGTTGTTTAACATGTAGAAAGCAGCATCCAAGATTTATTAGATGTGTATTTGGAAGTATCTATATTATTCAATATCAGTATTTACGGTATCTAAATCAATAAAGGAGTTCAGAACTCAGCAATAAGCTAGCTTGTGATCTCTAAGTTATCATGTTGCTGGATAGATCAATCATTTAACATGCATAGCTGTCAGTAAGTGGAATGTCCTTTGATTACTTTCCAGTCGTACATTTATACGCTACATAATTGTGCACCTATTCACTGCGAAGGTCACACTCAACTCAACACTGCTTCACGAGATTATGCAAACCTTGTACTGTAACCTAGTCCAATGTGTTGCCTTGAACTCAATATTAAGAGTTGATGAATAATATACGCTCATAGAAAGCTAACATTCTTGAACTAGAAAAGCAGTCGTGGTTTTCTATAATTCCATATTTGAGACACGGTGCTGTTTGTGCTTATGAGAAGGCTTCTTTCTGTAAACCTCCAGTCTACAACAGGTCTTTCACAAAGCTACTGTTAACTTGCAGCCTTGTTATAAGTAGCTTGCACCCTTGCTAGTCAAAGTAACAGTGACATTACTCCATCCAAGTTTTGCCAATATTAACAAAAAAAATCTAAACATCAAGTATCTTGTAGTTTATTTCCTGCATTTTTGCAGCACCTGTTTGACCATTTTCCTTGTGATGTACCAAGGCTTGTACATGACTAATTCATGGATTTTACCTGCTGTAACATAAATGGAAAATGCATAGAGCAGCAGTAGGTATCGCTTCTGAGGGGATCTGTTAACTCTGGGGTAGTAATTTCCGCTTGCTAGTTGTGTGTACTTGGAAATCCAAACAAATTTAGGGTAACCTTTTCATGACCTGGCCAAATGCACTGATTTTGTTGATGAAATATATTACTTTATATAGCCAAATGACCATCAAACCCATGTGATTTGTTTTGGAATCAGTTTCCAAAAGTATGGGCATTAATATACTTCTTTCACCTTTTAATTAACCAGGTTATTGAGAACCAATTCTCATTTGCAATGGCAATCTGGCCAAAATAAAGAACAATTGTGCAAGAAAACATAGTTACACATTAATTACACTAGGTACAAAAAACAGACAGCAGGATATTGATAGTATACGGTAGGAAGTATGAATAGTTTGTGCAAAGTTCCACAGGTAGATTAGTCAGGATGCGGAGCTGTGTGCAATGTAGGAAAAGATGACTGCTGCTGAATATGTGCAAAATATACCAGGGTGATTGACAAGGACATTTGGGCATAAATGGGCAGAGAGAAGGTATGAGTGAGGAGGGAGTCTACTAGGGATGCACCGATACCACTTTGTCATTGCCGATCGCGTGTATTGAGTATTTGCTGATACAGAGTACCAGTCCGATACCTGCGTTTTAATACTACGTAATGTTAAACTTGCATCCACCCACTGCGCTGTCAGACCTAATAGAGACGTGACATGTCTGTTGTGAAGCTAATTGCAGTGACGTCTTTCAGCTAGTTCAAACGGTATATTTTTTTACTTTACAGTTCGGGAGGTTCATTTCAGATGCATTGCGTCAGCTAGGCAAACTAGCGTGTCTCTAAATATTACGTTTAGCGATGAAATTCCACAATGTCAACAACTACGAGGGTTTGGTTACTAACCACTTTTACCCCATTTCTAGTATACTGTGTGACAGAACACTTGCTCCAATACATTCAGTTAGCACATTATTAATACAATGACTAATAATACATTCTAAAACAAGTCTGTGAGACAAATGATTTTCAGATAGTTGACATATTTTGCTAATCCGTTTAGTATTGGCTGTTCTACTGCTACTTTTTTAGTCTGCTCTGTTTTAAATTGTTTGTCATTTGAGATGCAGATTTTTTCTAACTCCTAACATATGCCACAATATTGGTTGAAGCAGCATTTTAATTTTGCTTTAGTAAATTCATTTTAGAATAACCCTTTTGGAAATCCAAGCATTGTCTTATGTAGCTCCTAGATGTACCGTAGATTCTTCTTCAGGAATGTAACTAAAGACAATGCAACAATGCATATAATATGAAACCATATTAGGGCCAAAATATTTTATTTTTCTCCCCTCCCAATTTCCCTTTAATCCTGTCTTGTCGGCAGCACTGCAACTCCTTGGACACATCTGTGGGATGGCGAAGGGCATGCACATGGTTCATCCACCACAGGTCACCCAGCCGTCAAATCTTTTCGCACTGCGAATACAACACGCAAGCATTTAGCCGGGTCATGCACAGGATTTATAATTATGTTCACTAACTATAATTCCACAATTGAACCCACAGGTGTCTAAACTGGATACAAGGGTTGCCTGAAAGCGACGTGGCAGGATAGATCAACTGACCAACTTAAATCCCGGGCAGTGCTATTCCAATGTACGCTGCCTCGTGCAGGAGGCTCGGGGAAAAGTCAGAGAACCCATAGTCAGGCTTGAACCTGTGACTATCATGACGTACACTCACCTAAAGGATTATTAGGAACACCATACTAATACTGTGTTTGACCCGCTTTCATTTTCAGAACTGCCTATATTCTAGGTGGCATTGATTCAACAAGGTGCTGAAAGCATTAGAAAAGTTGGCCCATATTGATAGGATACCATCTTGCAGTTGATGGAGATTTGTGGGATGCACATCCAGGGCACAAAGCTCCCGTTCCACCACATCCCAAAGATACTCTATTGGGTGGAGATCTGGTGAATGTGGGGGCCATTTTAGTACAGTGGACTCATTGTCATGTTCAAGAAACCAATTTGAAATGATTTGAGCTTTGTGACATTGTGCATTATCCTGCTGGAAGTAGTCATCAGAGGATGGGTAAATGGTGGCCATAAAGGGATGGACATGGTCAGAAACAGTGCTCATGTAGACCGTGGCATTTAAACAATGCCCAATTGGCACTAAGGGGCCTAAAGTGTGCCAAGAAAACATCCCCCAAACCATTACACCACCACCACCAGCCTGCACAGTGGGAACAAGGCGTTATGGATCCATGTTCTCATTCTGTTTATGCCAAATTTTGACTACCATCTGAATGTCTCAACAGAAATTGAGACTCATCAGACCAGGCAACATTCTTCCAGTCTTCAACTGTCCAATTTTGGTGTGCTCTTGCAAATTGGAGCCACTTTTTCCTATTTGTAGTGGAGATTGTTGTAGCCCATTTGCCTGAAGGTTGTGCGTGTTGTGGCTTCACAAATGCTTTGCTGCATACCTCTGTTGTAACAAGTGATTATTTCAGTCAAAGTTGCCCTTCTATCAGCTTGAAGTAGTCGGCCCATTCTCCTCTGACCTCTAGCATCAACAAGGCATTTTCGCCCACAGGATTGCCGCATACTAGATGTTTTTCCTTTTTCACACCATTTTTGTAAACCCTAGAAATGGTTGTGTGTGAAAATCCCAGTAACTGAGCAGATTGTGAAATACTCAGACCGGCCCGTCTGGCACCAACAACCATGCCACGCTCGAAATTGCTTAAATCACCTTTCCCATTCTGACATTCAGTTTGGAGTTCAGGAGATTGTCTTGAACCACACCCCTAAATGCATTGAAGCAACTGCCATGTGATTGGTTGAGTAGATCATTGCATTAAGGAGCAATTGGACTGGTGTTCCTAATAATCCTTTAGGTGAGTGTAGATGTGCAATGCAGTGATTTAGCTCACTATGCCACATGGACCTTAGTATTAAAATAGTTGATTAACAGCAGATTCTAATTCAATTAAGTTTGCACTTGAAGATGAACTCTGTGTGTGTGTGTGTGCGCGCGCGCGCCCACCCGCGCGCGCACTGTATGCTTCTCTGGTAAAACAATGCAATCATAAATGCACCAACTTGTGTGTTTTTATTGACAGTAGGATCATCCAATGAGCACTTAGCATTCCACCCTGTGTGCCCTAATTGTTTAATGTTTAACTTTCTTAGATCATGGTTAATGATGTTATTGTATCATATTTGCATCAAATTCCACACATCCTGGTTCAAGCCTGACTATGGGTTCTCTGGCTTTCCCAGACCTCAAAGAAGAAGGCAGTGCAAATTGGCATTGCGCTGCCCGGGATTTTGGTTAGATTAGCCAAATTCTCTACCTTGCCACATCGCTCTCCAGTGACTCCTTGTGTGCAGATTGGGTGCCAGTAAATTCCTGGGAGTGTAGTTGGTGAGCGTAATCATCCTGGGTGTGGTCTGAAAAAAAGGCCTCTGTGTTGGATGAGTAGTGCGAAAATAATCGGCAGCTTGGCAACATGTGGTTGGATGAAGCATGCGTGCCCCTTGCCATCCCGCACCGGTCCAAGGAGTTGCGGAGCTGCCAATAAGGCAGGGTCAGTGGGAATTGTGAGGGGAGAAAAAAAACATAAATCTGTAGACCACTATTAATTGTTTATGAAGTAAGAATATATCTACAATAATGCTTAAGTTTGTTTTTGTTCTGAATGACCCATCACTATAACGACCCTTGTGTTCAATACACTTAGCTCTTATAATTATTCTTTAAAGGCAGTGAGGGGTGGTCTGATGTTTCATAGATTTTTGTAGGTTGTTCCAGTCATTAGCAGCTGAGAGTTTGAAGGAGTGGCGGCTAAAGGAGGTATGGGCTTTTGGGCTGACCAGAGAGCTGTGCCTGCTTAAGCGCAGGCTGCTGGTGGGTGATGCTATGGTACCAAGTGAATTTAGTTTTTTTTCCAGTATTAAGGACTTGTAGATGAGTTGATACCAGTCAGGCAGAGTGTGTAGCGAGGGCCAGTCAAAAAGTACATAGAGATTGCTGTGTTGGGTGTTATATGGGGCATTGGTGACAAGTGAAACCTACCCTGTGGTAGACTTCATCCAATTTTCATCACCAAAGTCTAGGATCGGTTTGCTGGTCGTTTTCTCCAGGTCATGTTTGGCAGCATGAGTGAAGGAGGACTTGTTGAGGAATAAGAAGCCAGTCCTAGATTTAATTTTAGATTGTAGATGGTTAATATGGAGTGGAACCCCCCATTTCTGTTAAAACAGCCGTGGTCTCGCAGTCACTTTTCCAGTTCATCCCAAACAAAGGGGTTGAGTTCAGGGCTCTGCAGGCCACTTGAGTTTCTCCACACCAAACAGGTCGAAACATGTCTTCATGGACATTTCATACTTCAAAGGTGTCTGAACACAACACGCCATCACTCTATCATTAATCTGATATCCTCACTGATTGAGAATGTATTATTAACAGAGCAAAGTGTAAAGTTAGAAAAAGAAGTCTGCATTTTGTTTATTACATTTTGAACGCACCTTCGCAGCAGACTGAAGTTAGGAAAAAGCAGGCAAGCTGACATTTCCTCCTTGGTGGTAGGGATGTAAGAAAAGTTACGTTTTAAACTATGCAAAATACTTTTACTATACAAATTTAATATCGTATGTACGAAACGTTTTTTAAGCAAATAATTGTTATTTCACAAGGTTGTATGAAGCGCATTCATCTGCTCAGAGCTATATAACCTTGTGCTGTAGCTCTCATGGACAAGACAGTGAAATAATTACTTTAGGTTTAGTGATTTATTTAACATATTGAAAAATTATATAATTTTATCACTGTTCCTCTTTAAGAATCTAGGTAAAGGTTGCGTGGATGACATGCGCCTAATTTTAAAGCAGGAAATGAAATGGCTTGTGACATTTTTTACTTTTGCTCTCATGTATGGAAAGACTTTTAGATCCTCATTAGAGTACATAAACTGTAGTGAGACTGAGCGACTGACTTGCTTTCTGTGTGTTCTTTTGACTGAAATGGACATTATCTCGTTATTTTTATATATAATGATGATAAAAGCATAATGAAAAGTTTTAGTTTGGTTCACTGAGTAAAACATTTCTTTTTAATCTCTTTCCTTACTGTGCTTGTAGGCATTGATGCAGTATGCCGGGAGCAGGAATTCTGTGGAGCACGGTCTCCCTCTCTTAGAGGTCTACTGTCTGTCCATCAACTGCTTTGCCGCTGCAAGGCCACACCTCACCGCGGAGTCAGAAAATGTGGCCCTCGTGTTGAAGAGACTAGCTTTGTGAGTCAACTGAAAGTGTGTTGTGAGGAGGGTCTAGCAGCCTGTGCTACTGCAGTGTTGTTGATTCCGCCCCACTGCTTTTTACCGGTTTTCACTTTTCTCTCCTGTCAGTGCAATTGATAGACATCTTGACGCGGGTGACTAGTCACACAATCACCCCCGTTGAAATTGCCAAGCTCCTCTAAATGACATTTCTTGCTTTAAAAATAAATTAAATTAGTATCAACATGCCTTGAAACTTATGTTTGTATTGTCATTTTTGGGGGAAATGGAGCTGTATAATTAATACTAGCTTTTCTACTTCTCCAATACTTTGTCTTTGTTTAGATATGGCATTGTTTTATCTTTTTTGCAGAATACATAAATATATAAATAGTTAACTTTTGTATTCCTATATCCTAATTTTCTCTTTGTTTCCAGGAGTTGTTTTGAGCTGTTGCTATCTGTGCCTGAAAATGAAATCCCATATGAGGCTTGGGTTCAATTTCACCGTTCTGTTCAGGTGAGTGATCGAGTAACTACGTAGTAATGATTTGGTGGTGAATGCTTTGAAGGGCAACATCCACTGAGAATGCAGTTCTTGAAGTACTGGTACTGTGGTTTTCAGAGTTGTATAATGTACAAAGTAAAAGTATTTTCTGGGTTCAGCTGAGTTCACAAGTTTTGGAAAGTTCATAATGAAGACCAAAATGATCAGATAAAAGGATTTCATAACTAACCAATGATCTGTGAAATTAATTGAAAGAGAAAAACATTATTAATGAGGGTAATTAGTTAGTTGTGTGGACGCCCATAACCTGGTCATTTGTTTTAATTAGGAACTTTCCAAATGAGGTGAACCCAGCCGAGTACTTTTAATTTGTACTTTATACAACTCTGGTGGTTTTTTGCCTTATTGAATTTGCACTCTGGCAACCTGCTAATTTAATTGTGGTTGTACACCTACAAACAGCCTCATGTACAGAGCGTGTTTACCTCAAATTTTCTGAGCATCGTAACAAGAAGCAGAAACACTGGCTGCGGTGTGCATCAGAGGCAATATCTTTATCTTTGACGTTGCCAGACCAGCTTTGGAGTTAATGCAGTGTTATCATTGCCAGTTAGACAACCAAAATTGGGAGGGGGAGAAATGAGTTCAAAAAACCAATTGGTGTAGGGGTGATATCGACCGGAGTTGAGTTATGTTTTGAAGGTCAATTAAATGTGTAGACTGTAGTAAAAGCTTGAGAATAAATGAAGTTCCAGGGCAAATGAGAGAATTTGCAGATCATTCTTTTATTAATTTCGTTTTGATATAGTAAAGTCTTTCATGACCCACTAACACACTAACACTGGTACTGTGTGACGAGTTGCTACACCCCCTCTGTTTATGTCCCTGCGGTGTTGGCAGGTGGCCCATGATGCCTTGCTGGAGTATGGCAGCACAGACCTGCAAGCCCTCCTTCAGATCACTGGGGAGGGTGGTGCTTGGAGTAACGCCGTCCTCAACGCCCTTCTCACCGGCCAGTGCACGAACACGGAGGACGGTTAGTATCCCCTCCTAGTTCACTGACGTCACAAAGTTAGTGGTGAAAGCCGCTGTAATACACCTCTTTGTATCGCTAGCCTCCCAATCAACTGCCATCTGTTGCTCTGTCTTTCTCCCGTAGTTGATGCATACATTGCCCTTGAGGGGGAGGGCTTCATGGAGATGAGGGTCAAACACCTGGAGAAAATAGGGGAGGTGGCGAAGGCAGTGGTGCTGGCTAAGGCCTGTGCCGAATGCCAGCTTGTCTCCAACCAAAGCACCTTCCGTCAGACCTACGTTTCTTTGCTCTGCCTTTTGCTGCCTGGCGAAGAGGCCATCATGGAGGTCTGTTGGGGCTGGGATAACTTAATTCTGTTGGGTTTGGGATAACTTAATTCTGTTGGGTTTGGGATAACTTAATTCTGTTTATCAGCTTAATAGTTTAGAAATGTGTTGTGCTTTTATGGAGGGATAATTGTTCAATGGATGTAATGTCTACAATGTTTGCCACTAGTTGTAAAAATGGTGCTATTTAGCTAAGTGTCCCTAAAATTATGTATTTGAGCTAGAGCCCGGCCAATATATCGGGCCGATATTATCGGCGGATATTAGACATTTTCCAAACTATCTGTATCGCCGTTTATAATGGCCGATAAATGAGTATTTAAAAAATTAAATAACCTGCCTCTGCTGGACTGGAGCTATTGAGGACTGGCGGATTCAATACACTACCTCATACTCTATAGTTTATATTTTGTTTTTGTTGTTATTTATCAGAACCTATAGAATTTAAAATATTTTTTTTTTCCAGTCTTGTCCAAAATGTTATATTTATGAAGTTCACCAAATCTATTAATACTGGTAACTTACATTTTTTGTTGTATTTTTGTTCAAAGGACTTAAAGTTTCATATCTTAAGTATATATACATATATACACACTAGTGCTGTCAGTTAAACGCGTTATTAACGGCGTTAACGCAAACCCATTTTAATGGCGTAAATTTTGTTATCGCAAGATTAACGCAAACCCAGTTTACAACTTGGTCTAGCAAACTTTGTCGTTTTTTTCACATGCTGTTGCAATAACTAGTAACGTTAGAAATACTACAACACCACACCGGATCTAGCTAGAGCAGGCAAAATTCTGAATGGAAAGTTTACTTTTAAAATGGTTCCGATGACAAGACCAAAGGGATCTGTGTGTTTGGTCGTTGTGAACTGAGCTATCATTGCAGCAGGTCCAGTCTGAAATATCACTTGATGGCCAAGCACACAGTTGATGCAAATTCTCCGCCCCCTCATCAAAGCCATGCAACAATGGATGACTAATATATTCTTAAGATATTCAACTTTAAGTCCTTTTATTTATATATATATATATATATATATATATAAAAAATTGCATTTATATCACATTTTTAAATCACCAAATATTTGTTAGATATCGATGTTGGCCTTAAATCCTTTATCGGTCGGGCTCTAATTTGAGCTCTGTCAAGATTTGTGCCCCATGTCATTTTAACCACTTCGCTTTACCTTGGAATTTCATGGCTAACTGAGGTGTGACAGTGATTTTACTTAGAGATTTTGCCAATAGAAATATGTCAAACATCCAGTCCAATATGGGAGGTTTAAAAGACTATTTATGCATTGCAAAAGTGATGTTTTGTGGTGGTTTGTGCTAATGCAGTTTTTACAGAGACAGTGTGTTCTTATTCAGCTGGGGTTTGATATGTAATCACAATACAGGAGTTCTATTTCATTGACCTGTTGTCGTTCTTTCACAGATATCTAGACTGGACTGCAAGGATGTGCTGGATATTACGTGCAATTTGGAGACTGAGGGAGAGGAGAACACAGCCTTCATCCTGTGTACCACATTCCTTACGCAGCAACTCCAGCAGCAAAGTCTCTACTGTTCTTGGTAAGTCATCATTTTTTGAAATTATATGAAAATCGTGTACTGTCAGGTTTTTTGTCTTGTGCATCATGTCATCCAAACTACATAATTTAAACTTGGAGTTTGGGTTAGAGTTATGACAGTGGTTCTTATTATAAATTATGCACATATAAAACTATTACACATCCAGCACAGAATGGGAGGTTAAAAAAGAAAATACATATTTCTTTGCAAAAATCCCAGACTGCATTGTTGAAGATGTTTTAAACCTCTCATTTCATCCTGGATGTGTAATGTGGTAATTGTGTGTGCAAAAACCCGATGACATGGACACACATGATGACAGAGCACCAATATATATAACAACACTTTTGGGGACCCTTTAGCTCTAGAGCCACAACCAAAATCGCACGATGCAACTTTTAATCTTGTTGTCAATTCCTACAGTAAAATGTTCTATTTTGATACTTTTTCTCTATGTAGGGAGCTGACGCTCTTGTGGAGTAAGCTTCAGAGAAGGATTGACCCATCGTTGGAATCACTGCTGGAACGATGCCTTCAGCTAGGCGCGATTGCCAAAACTGTGTACCATCTGCTCTTCCTTGTGCGCATTATCCGGACAGAGGTAGGATTATACTTCCTTCCACCCACTGAGTTTAGAAATTAGGTTTGTGCTGATGTTATACTTTTTACCATAATTGTTTCTGTCACACATTAAGATTTCTGATTGGAAAATCAAGAAATGCTTTTTAATAGCAAATGTACATTGCTGATATTTTTAAACCTTATATACGCAAATGGAATGTTGTTTTTTGTGTTTGTTTCTCCCTATAATACGCACACGCATACATACACAAACGTACAGACATATTTCCGCCACTCCATTTCTGTGTTCAGATATCAGATCATGCCAAAATGCTGTTGCGTAGTCCTCTACCCAACCTCTGTCCCTAAGTTAAATGTTTTTTGTTTTGCTATTTTTTTAAACACCAATCCCAGACACCTTTGTTCCCCAACCCTATTCACATGTCTTTTTGTCCAAATTCAATTTACCAAAAAACAATTGGATGGAGACATCGAGTGAGCTTCCCAGGGACCCCTACATTACACTACACTGTTCTACAGGATGAGAGATGAATTCCTTTCACCATTTTATCTTCCCTTTTTCATAGTTAATTATTTATTAGGAATAATGTTAAAAAAAGCCTGTTTCAATCCTTTATCTAAATAGACACTTTGAAGCGGTGAATGAGAACACATCAATACGTTTACTATATAAGACTGTGAATTTGTTACTGTGTTTGATATTATTTATGACTAGATTTTAGGACATGGCATGTGCATGCTTTCAAGTGGGGATTGCAGACTCCCACTGGGACACTGATTACTGAATGTTTTTTTACTTCAATTTTGAAAGTGGTGAGTGGTGGTTTGAGGTTGTCAAGTCTGAAATCTTAGTTACAATGTCCCGAAATGGTATGACCATCACACAATAAAAAACAATTTGTTCTTGTTTCTTGTACAGGCAGAGGAGTTTGGTCTAGCTTCATCAGTGGAGCTGTGTGTGAAAGCGCTACAGCTCCCAAAGCAAGAGGACACTGAAATGAGGATTTCTGTGTGCAAGACCGTAGCCAGTCTACTACCAGACGATCTTGAGGTGCTGCGAGGCTGCCAGCTGACAGAGTTTCTGCTAGGCCTCTCTCAAGTGGCCTTCCGCTCTCTTGAAGAGCTCTATCTGCGTCCCGATCAAAAGTACGACCAAGAGAATGCCATCATCCCCAACTCTCTACGGTGCGAACTGCTCTTAGCACTTAAAGCTCACTGGCCGTTTGACCCTGAATTCTGGGACTGGAAAACGCTGAAGCATCAGTGCATCCGGCTGCTTGGGCTTGAGCCTGAGGAGGAGGAGCTTAGCCCCGAAGAGGAGGAGCTTCCCCCCGAGCAGGATGTGAAGGAGGAGGTGGAACAGGATTCTGTTCTGGCCAGTGACTACTTTAATGGGACCAGTGGTAGCCCTGATAGGCCTGAAACGGATGGGGAAGTTGAGAGGGATGTTAAAAAATCTTCAAGGCCGGATGCTGGAGGAAGCTCGGCGCAAGGCTCGCTTCCAAAGAAATACAAGTTCTTCTGCAAGATTTGTAAGAAGTCTGTTACGGAAACACGAATAGTTTTTCACTCTAAGAGGCATGAAGAAAATGGCATTTCCACCTGCCCCGTCTGCCTGAAGAAGTTTGACAGCAGAAAGGAATTCATTCCACACACTAAATTGCATCTTCAGATGCCACCCACACCCATTTGGCAGAAAAAAAAGGACAAAAAAAGAATTGATCTGAATGAAGAAATGGATGATGACTTGGATGAATTGGAACCTGGCGAGATTGCCCTTGACCCGTCCTTGATGCTGTACTACCAGTCTACGCATGATCCTGATGTTCTGGAACACATATTAGAGCAAGCTTCTTCTGCGCCTAGAAAGCATGGTTACGAGGATAACATCACATTTGATTACATTTATGCTAATTTTGAATTGCAGGATCGTGATATATACACATGTCCTGCCACCCACTGTACTAAGACATTTAAGCATTCCAAGTACCTGGGTGTGCACTTGAAATCGGAAGACCATGTTGGTGACGAGAATGTGAAACATTATTTTGAAATGAGAGATCGTAGGGAAAAGTGCACTTATTGCCGGCGCCACTTTATGTCCGCCTTTCATCACCGCAGGCACCGCCGTGTGCACTATGGGCACCTACCGTACATGTGTATGGCCACAGGCTGCGGAGCTCGTTTCGGCACCTCCAATGAGCTGGTCGCTCATAAGCAGAGTCATGGCTATCAGCTTAGCTATCAGTGTGAGCTCAGTGGTTGTAGTCTTTCTTTCTGTGATTTGGGGCAGGTGTATCACCATGAAGCACAGCACTTTCGCGATGCTGCATATAGCTGCACTAGCCATGAATGCAAGAAGTTCTACTTTTCTAAAAAGGAATTCATCAGGCATTTAGCCACACATAACATTACGTTCTCTGAGGAGGACTTTGAGGCACAGAGGAAGGCCCGAAAAAAACAGCTTGCTTCTATAACAGAGGAGATGGTCAGCCCCAAGAAGTTTGCACCGGAGGAGATGGTCAATGGGGAAAACATTCCTTCTTCCTCTACATGCAGTGCCTCTTCACATGTGTCAAATTGCATGGAGCCCAAAGGCACAATGACATCTGTTGCTGTGTGCTTTGATGGAAAACAGTTCACTTGTGGCTTTGAGAGGTGTGGATTGACCTTCTCTAAAGCCAGAGATGTTCAAAATCACCTGCGCTGTATTCATCCAGACCATTTCAAGTCCGACAATAAGGAACACAAACATGTTGATAAGGAAAGGGGCTTGAAACCTAAAGGTGTGAAGGTTAAAACGGAGCTGAACAATGATGGCAAGAACAAACATGATCTTGAAGCTTGTGTCCCAATGAAGATGGCAAGCCAGGGAAATGCTTGTCCTTCCCCTATTCAGACCACAGCAATGTCTCCCACAAGCCTTGACAATGACCCTTTACAAGAGATTTTGATTGGACTTAGCCAGCTAAGTCTGGCACCCTTCGTATCTAAAAATGGATTTTGTGAGCTCTCAAATTCAATGTCAGGGTCTACATCAAATATGTCTAGCCATCAGGGTCTTGGCACCAGGTTGCCAGCTGAATCCTTGCAGAAGCAAGCTCAACCTACTGCTGGTATGTGGGTGAAAAGGACCTCAAACACTGAACCATCTGTAGCAAACGAACTTCCCTCAGCACAGCAATTAGGTGCAGACGAAAATAGCCCTTTTATTCTGCAAGCCTCTACTAAACCATATTTCTGTGAGCTTAATGGCTGCAGTTTCAAAAGTGTGACAAGCACTACCCTAATACGCCACTACATGAACAAACATGAGTTCACAGAGGAGAGGGCGAAAGAAATGAATATCCTAAAATCACTGGCATTCAAACCATTTAAGTGCCACATCTGCTTCAAATGCCATAGAGAGAAGACATTTTTAAGGGTTCATTATCTTCAGGCTCATGGACTTAGTGAGGCAGTTGTAGAGCAAATGAACTGTTGGCCAAGAAAGGGTAAATCAACCAAACCCATGAAGCAAACAGTGTCTCGTACGATACCTACCGAGCAAACGGTACCTATTTCACAACCCCCAGAACCCACCATGCAGACTATAAATTCTACACAAGCTTCAGAACCCAACAAGCCGACTTTATCTCATACACAACCTCCAGAACTCACAAAGCCAACAGTCTCCATTACAAAGTCTTCAGAACAAGCCCTGACGAAAGACTCCATTACAAAGCCCTCAGACCCTTCCAAGTCAAAAGTCTCCATTGCAAAGCCCTCAGACCCATCCAAGTCAAAAGTCTCCATAGCAAAGCCCTCAGACCTATCCAAGTCAAAAGTCTCCATAGCAAAGCCCTCAGACCCATCCAAGTCAAAAGTCTCCATAGCAAAGCCCTCAGACCCATCCAAGTCAAAAGTCTCCATAGCAAAGCCCTCAGACCCATCCAAGTCAAAAGACTCCATTACAAAGCCTTCAGAACCAGACAAGCCAATAGTCTCCCTTACACAAATCTTAGAACCCACCAATCCAACAGCTTCTTGTACAAAACCATTGAAACAAACAGACTCTCTTACACAAAACTTAAAGCCTAACAAGTCAACAACCTCCATTAAACAAAACCCAAAATCCACCAAGCCAATATTCTCCAGTACACAACCCTCAGTACACTTAAAGCAAACTGTCTCTGTTACACACACCTCAAAATCCAACAAGACAATATTGCCTCATATACAAAAAGCTCACCAGCTGACATGGCAAAGCAACAACTGGCAGCAGAAGTACCAAAAAAAGAAGATTATTTGGAGGCGACAAACTTTACAATTGGCCAAGTCTGGAGGCAAGTGTGAAAGTCCCCCTTCATCTTCTGTGCAGGATCTCTTGGAAGAAGATGAAAGTGAGGAAAAACGTACAGGAGAAAGCAAGAACAACATTTATATGTGCAAGCACAAGGACTGTGGCATGCTTTTCTACCATTACTCCAGTCTTTATCGCCACAAGAGGAAGCTTCATTCCCAGGGGATGGGACATCCTTCTGTGCTTTCAGAAGACCCGTCTTTACAGAAGTTTAGGTGTAGCTATGCTAACTGTAATGCTTCCTACCTGCTAAACAGTAGCTTGATGCGACACACTGAGAGTGAACATCCTTTCCAGGCTACCAGTAAAATAAAGCGTCATAGAAAAAGAGAACATCCTTATCAAGCAACCTTGAGCTGTAAGTATGAGGGTTGTAGTCAAGTATTTACCCAAAGCAGCAGTCTGAAAAAACATGTCTCTAGTCACCTTAATTACTATGACTCCCTTGTATTGCGTCTTCAGAATACTCACAAGGACACGTCAGTCACTGGATGCCAAAAGAAGCTGATCATATCTTCGTCTTTGCCACAAAAAGAGGCCAACACACTACCTCCCACGCAGCCTTTGAGACTTTGCCCAAAGTCTCTTGAAGATGTCAAGGCTGAAGAAACAAGTGAAGAACCTGATGGCAAGAATGTGGATGTTGACCAAAGTATTGAAATGTCCACTGGCAAGAAATCAAAAATGCAACAGCGTTTTGACGATACAGTCTTCCGTTCCCATGAGGAGGCCTTGCAAATGTGCCAGGATCGCTGTCAGCGTGAAGCCTACCCCTGCATGGTACAGGGTTGTGATTCAGTAGTCACATCAATGCGAAGTATAATCCGTCACTATTTCAATTGCCACAAATTTACAAAGCTGAAGGTCACAAGTAATGAAGATAAACTTTTGTTTAGTGCAGAACAACTGGAAGAGCTGATACAGAAGAAAACTGTATTATCCACTTGTCCCGATATGACTAGGGCACCTCATGGAGTTCTGAAGATGGAGTATCAAGCAGAGCCTGAGAACCCTGGTGGGCCATCTGTGCCAATGAGTTTGCACTCGATCAAAGGAGAACCACTTGATGCCCACGAACCACTGGAGTTTAAAGAGAAGCCCCATGCCGAGAGGAACGTTTTGGTTGGGGCAGATGACTTGCTTTATGGAGAAGACGACGGGCACACAGAGGAGTCCCCGTCTCAGCACAGCCAAAACAAAGAGGGACGGCTGAGGCGCAAATCCTTGAACCCACCGTCTCTTGACCTCTCTCCACCGCCCTCCCTCCGGATCAGCAGTGATGACAGTTTGGTGGACAATTTAGGCAAAGATTGTGGCAAACCATCAAACATTTCTGCACCCCTACCCTCTCCCCAAGCCCGCCAGCCACTGAAACGTAAGAATGAGCTCTCGGACCACCCTCCCATTCCTAAAGATCCTCAGCCACACACCACCCCGCCCCGCACATTTGACTTGGCCACTTACAAACCTATGGGATTTGAGTCGTCTTTCCTGAAGTTCATACAGGAGAGCTCCCATGACAAAAAAATTGTGAAGCCCCAAGCTGATGCACCTGGGGTGTTGTCCCGCCGCCGGGATTCCTACAGACGCAACTGTTCGGTAAAGGAGAACAGCCAGATAGGCCTTTCTACTAACCACAGAGGACGTGCTCGGTCTTCCCCACTTAAGCCTCTTTCCAGGACAGGGGAATTCACATCAGTCCAGAACTTGCATGTCATCTTAGACAAGGCTCTGGCAGGTTGTGGTGACCTAGCCATTAAGCAGCTACAGTACCTCAGGCCTGTGGTGGTCCTTGAGAGGCCAAGTTTCTCCACCTCTTTGCTTGACCTCTTCCCCACAAAAACAAATGATAAGCTACTTCTTGAAAGTTTATAGAACTGAGCACCTTGTGTCCAATGTAAAGATTATCCCAGTGTTCTTTTTTAATGTCATTACCACTCTGATACTCTAACATTACCAGTATCTTTTAATTTGCCAAATTCATTAGTTAATTACCTTAATTGACAATACAACAGATACATGTGAAAATATCATCCCTCCCCTAATTTTTTTAAAAAGAAAAAGAAACCTACAGAGTATTTGTATTGCATCTCAGTCAGGTGATGAACATTAAGATATGTATATATTATCTTCTCACTACACACTTTTATAAACATTTTCAAATATTATTTAGAAAAACAATGTAGCTCATTGTCCCATTTCAATGATATTCATTTGTCTGAAAATAGCTTTCTTGGGACAGAAACATCTCATTTGCCTACTACTAACTTGAGGAAAATGCCATTGTTGTCTCCTGAGATTCATGACACCATTTGTCAATACAGTGGGCAGAAGTGTATAATGCTTTATAAGAATAAATGTTTGAATAGGCCCTTTCAAAAAAATATTGTATTGAGTATCTTTGTTTTCCATTTATTGTCTTGATATTTATTGGCCTGTAAACTGTTTGGACATTTTTTGTTTTGTTATGAATCTATCCCTCTATGAAAATGCACATTAGTTTGCTGTAATCACATCTTTGTTTGAGCTTAATGCAGAGGCAATAATGTTAGTGCAGTCATAATTTGGCCAGAAAGGAACAAACACTCACAATTTTGTAACTTTTAATCTGCTTAATGCGTAGGTCCATTGTAATAAAGTAAAGTTATTTTGTTCAAACCAAGACTAAAGGGGTACAATTATTAGTTTGGGTGTACTGAAAAACAAATTGCTTTAATGGGATTGGAAAATTCCAAATGGACTTCTGTGCTCTATGCATAGATGGATAGCTGAATTTATCATCATAAGCAGTATGATGAAACTTCCACATAGCCTGTCAGAGGGTAAATTAGATTTGTTACCATATTGCCAAAACCTGTGGTCTAGACCCTAGATGTCCATTTGGTATATGTGAAAATGTTCAATTAGCAAAATGGTTGAAGAGCTAAAGATGGTTTTTGAGTCAGACAGCAAGACCAAAGACCGTGACTATGCAATACATGCTCTTGTTTTCCCATCTCACGGTACAGCTTCCTGGCAGAGACGGAGAAAGATAGGTGGTAGTCAAATATTCTGCAACTTCTGAAGAAAACAAAAGTGTAACCTTTGCTGATAACATTGTTAACACAGTCTGCAAAATATTAGATGATAATACCATCCATAGTACTGTCCCAGAAGCAAGAACTGGCCGTGTGCAGGCCTGCTCCATTTTTCTGCAGTATGATGCATGTCACTAGTAATAGGGAAAAAAATGATGTGACAATCACTGGTTAATGTTGGTAGTTGTATTGCAATTATTATTATTTTCACTTAAGATTTACTTACCTATGTATTTAAATGGTTTATTAAGTTTGGACAGTTGGTTCAGACTTGTCTCCACCACACTGGATGTCCATTGATTGATTCGGTTTTGTATATAGGCACTGCTTCCAATAGTTGCTTCCACAGTCTAAAGGAATTTACTTTAGTTAAAACGGAGAACAAACTTTTTTTGATTCGAAAATAACTTCTGTCTATATTTTTGTATGTCATATTCTCACATTTGAAATCCATAGTTTATTCAAAAATGTATTATTATAATGGATTGATTTGTACAGTATCTCTGTAAAATCTTTTAAATTGTTGCATCAAGATATTCTTTCAGTGTAATATCACAAATTGAACAACTACTTACATCTTTTATGATCGTAGTTATTTCTTCAATGACAAAAGCAGTCTAGAGGGAGAACGTTTGAAATTAGGCTGCGGTATTTGTATGAGTTATTTTTAACAGTTAGTTCTGAGATCACAGCAACAATCGATATAAATATATAAAACAAGATAACAATACATTGTACTGTTGCATAATATTTTTACGTAGTGGTTTTTGTATTGGAACCTACTTCGTCCGAGTCTTGAAATTCGTCCATAGTGCAGTTTTCCTCTGCAGGTTTGCGCCAAAGTTTCAGATGGTTGCTATAGGGACCTGCAAACAAACATGTTGGGGTAAAGCACGTGCCTCAACCTGCAACAGATGATGCAAGAAAGTTACCTCTACAATGCGTGGGGGTCCTGCAAAAAAGGGAGACATTTTAAACTATTGTTCACTAGACAACTTTCACTGGACAAAATGGCTGGAATGTCTTGGAAAACGTGTGTTTTTATCCTGACGTCAAGAAAAGCAAGACAGTGCAAAGTCGACACAAAAATACATAAAATAATAATAAAAAATACAAGTGCAAATTAGGTCAGATAACACGTCGACTTTCCGGTTGTCTCCGCTGTTTTTGAACGATGCTTTGATTTAACAAAAAACGATGCTTAGTTTAACAAGTGCTACGGCATTGTAGCGGCTTGTGTATCTACTTAGAAAGTGTAGGTGCTTTACATTAAGTGCTTTACAGGTGTCCTGATCATAACTCATCCATATCTCAAAGAAGGCCAAGTGACAAAAATACTTCGACAGCTTTCTGCTATGTTAATTACATTCATGGTTTAGCAGAGGCCGTAACTGCAGCCTCATAATGTCCTTGTTCTCATCATTAAGTTGTGTATTCGCTAAAGGGATTTATTAACTATCTCTAATTATTTGTGTGAGCTGAGGTATAACCATTGACTATATACGGATAACCAGACGTACGTACAGTAATTTAATCGTACTTCCAGCGTAGCTTTACGTATTGATTGAGAATTTAATTAAAATTACAACATTCGTTATCCCCAGAGACTGTAAAAAATATTAGGTTATCCCCTGTTTTTCATGATTGTAAATAATATAAAAGTGATAAAAACCAATGAAAATAAAACGGCGCTGCTGATAAGGCAGGGTCAGTGTGAATTGTACAAGACCAATTGGGGGGATTAGTTAAACGCAATATGCTTTATTTCTTTCAATCAATGCACATTTTTTTCCAGATATTGTTAAAAATACACCCAGAATACATTCAGGCTTCATAATTTACTATGTAATCATACAATTCATTTCCATATTACTTTAACTTTCCATTTGCATTTATACATTCGTTTGTTTTAAGAATCACATAATAAGTGATAAGGTTGAATGTATAATTTATTTTTAGGTGGAACTGTAATTTGTGACATTTGTGTCATGGGGAACAACATTTACTGCGGCTCTGACCATATTGTATGAATGGGAACTATGCGAATTAGTTAGCCATAATTTTTAGTGATTTAAATATATATATCTATCAATTTAACCGAATATACAAATATTACAGACTATTTTTTTAGATATACAACGGATTACTCTTCTGAATAAAGAATAACAGACGTGTAAACAACCGCCGGGAATACAACAAGTTACCCCTGGTATCTAGCTAGCTAGTAGTACGCTAGCTTGTTACCCACAATTTAAACTAGGTCTCAGTATCTTACAGACCACGGACAAAATTACAATGGACACAATACTTAACCTATCAGTCGATATTAAAATATTTTATGCCGTTTTGGTATTCTCGTGGACGGTGTATCTATGGGAGGCCTACCTTGCTTACAGACAGGTAACGTTCATTATTTAGTTTCCAAACTATCTAGATAAAACACTTCTGTATTTTTACATCTGGCCAGCAAGTTGTATTTAACTGACTCATTGTTTATTTAGCTATGTTGTTGATTCACCTAAACAAAACGTTTTAGTTATTAAAAAGCATATTTTGAACAGATTCAGGTACCCTTTCGTTAGGTTTTACTGTATGAATACATTCGTGATTCACAGTGTTTTACATTTTGTTACAAGTAAAAAGTTGATGAGTGACATTTTTACCGCATCTCAGATGTTAATAACTTACTGTTAAAATTGTATTCCTTTAAGGTGGCTAGGTGGAAAACAACATTACACCTGTACTCCTTACTCAATACATTTGGAAAAATAAAAAAGAATACAAATGAGTATTTGTTCACAGAACGCAACAGTGTGTTATGGAGAGCTGTCTTCGCTTATGTTTACATTGAAGTCAGTTGGCATAAGTTCTCATTGAGGGACATAAAGATTTTCATACTTTTCAAGAAGTTGGTTCCACCATCAGAGCAAAGAGCTCAATTAGGGATGTAGGGCTTCAGCTTTGTCGGAAGTAGGGAATGTGAGTTCCTCTTTTCCATAAACAAGCCCAACAGTCTTGGATACGAGCTGGAACTTGAGGCTAGTGTAGTAAGAGATGGGAAGCACTTCCAGTCTGAGGGTCATACCAACAATAATGTAGGGTGAATTTGCAGGAGTAAGTTCCTTGATTTTGCTGTGAATTAAAGGGTGTTGCTCAGGAACATGGCAAGGTCCTTTTCACTCAGAGGGGAGTACCATGGCCTTGTCATCCATGATGGAAAGGGCTTGGAGGGGACAAGACATGTTGCAGGAATAGCAGCTTCTCCTTTTGAAGCCGAGTTAGAGGTGGTGGGCTTACATTATTGCAGAGATTTTGGCATGCCATCCACATGAGTATTTGTAGGAAAGACCAGGCAAGGCTAGTTTGCTATGTCCATAGAGCAATAATCTGAACAAGTTTCACTTCTAACCACACAGCGAAGGATATACAGGTCCACCATGCATGTACCGCAAGAGCTGGGAAAGATTATGGACACGGACACCTTTGAGAAATCACGGCTTTATAATCTGGACAAGAGCAACTTTAGTTTCTGGTCTGGACTGTATTCAGAAACTGAAGGGACGGTGGGTACAAGTAAAATGTATTTTTATATTCATTCCAAGCTACTTTGTTTAGATACATTTAAAATATTTAGCAGATGCTCTTATCCAGGGTGACTTAGTAATGAGTACATAGATTTCTTATCCAGGGTGACTTAGTAATGAGTACATAGATTTCTTATCCAGGGTGACTTAGTAATGATTACTTAGATTTTTCAGATTACTAGAACCAGTATGAGAAAGGTGTGAAATCTACTACTACCGTAATTCCTCAAATAAAAACCGGTAGTCAATTAAATTAAATTAAACGCCGGGCCTCTGATAGTGGCTGGGGCCGTGGTCAACACGGACAAATAAAGGATGGTCCTAAATAAAGGCCGGGGGAATATTACGTGTGGATAATGTCCTATAGGTGCCTTTCATATAATGTGCATTCCAGTTAAGCATAATGTACATTTCTATAACTTTAATAGATTGAACAATATATTCATGTTATTTTCGGATTATGGTACTTCTGCTCCTGCGAGCTGCCATTCCGTAGGTTTTTTTCCAAACCTAATTTAGCACAAGTGACGCTACTGACTACCAGGTTGAAATGCTAACTCAGGGTAGTCGAAACTTGGGTTGGACAGAACATTTACGGAATGGCAGCTCGCGGGAGCAGGAAATAGTATCGCTAAGTATAATTGTCCTACCGGTATTTCAGTCAATGCGGCTGTATGTTTTACTCAGCTTGGTGTTGTTTGTATTAACGTACATGTAGATGGCAGTAACTACATTGGAAATAACATGGCTCCCATTCAGTGCAAGCGATTGAATATTCAACAACTTTTTTTAAGTATGTATTGGATTTGGAACGGTTACAAGAAGTGTTGAGATTGCGTTAACAACATAATGCATCAATTAAAGGTAAACTGGAACAAGGATTTACACTAAAATATAGCCAATTATACTTATCAAACAGAGGGAATCAGAAATAAAGGCCTGTCTCTAACAAAAGCCTGCTTCAAATAAAAGCCAGTTGCCTTCTGCAGTAGAGGTAAATGAAGGCCCCTGGCTTTATTTGAGGAAATACGGTATGTCACTCTGGATACTCATTACTAAGGATACTTACTGGATACTCACTACCAAGTTACTATGGATACTCACTGGATCACTCTGGATACTCATTACTAAGGATACTTACTGGATACTCACTACCAAGTCACTATGGTTACTCGTTGGATCACTCTGGATACTCTGAGTACATCCGTTTTCATACTTTGGTTGTAAAATTGACAACCATGGCAATGTAGGTGCCATGTTATTACCAAGTGAGCTACACAGCCTATTATTTGTTACTCTACACATTGTCTTCCACTTAATAATAATAATAATAACAATAATAATAACAATAATAATAACAACTGTGTTGCCTTAGCTGATCCTGCTCTTTGGTGGCATCCCTTTCCTGTGGAATGTTGCCGGGACTGTGATTGGTCGGTTTGGACTGGGGCCAGAGTATGAGGTACGTTCCTATTACACTCAGTGTTATGGATCAAGGATTAAAACTTTTTTCCCTTGAATCTTTTGTTTGCTTCGCCTTTTTCTTTTAGATCTCCCAGTCTCTTGCGTTTCTGATGCTTGCGACCCTGTTTAGTGCCATTACTGGCCTTCCCTGGAGTCTCTACAACACCTTTGTCATTGAGGAGAAGCACGGCTTTAACCAACAGGTAAACTGTCTACTCTAAAGGCGTATTTTGCTAGGGCATTTTTATTATTTTCATTAACAGCAGGATCGAGACTACTACACCAAACTCGGGCTGAAACTGTCAACTCTGAGGATGGACTTAATGTACAGAATAGGTCCATAGTGTATAGATCAGTAAATATTTTTCACTGGCATGGTTTTAAACACTTGTGTAATTCGCTCATGCTTCCAGACGCTGGGGTTCTTCCTGAAGGATGCTGTGAAGAAGTTCATTGTGACTCAGTGTATCTTGTTGCCCGTCACCTCCCTGCTGCTGTACATCATCAAGATCGGTGGGGACTTCTTCTTCATCTACGCTTGGCTCTTCACCCTCCTGGTGTCTCTGGTCCGTTATTTCACTGACCCAATGGGAAGGTTACAATTCGTTCTTTAAGCTTACAGGATAAAACCTAAAGAAACAATTTTTTTTCTTAATCAGGTGCTGGTAACCATCTACGCTGACTACATTGCTCCTCTCTTTGACAAGTTCACCCCATTGCCTGATGGAGAGCTAAAGGATGACATTGAAAGCATGTCGAAATCTATCAGTTTCCCCCTTACTAAGGTTTATGTGGTGGAAGGTAAGGCTTAATACATGGGGTGGGGGGGGGGGGCTGTGATTGATTCAACATATGGACAGTAATGTTGAATTGCAGATTCTTAACAGTAGTGATGACCCACTTTTCCAGGTTCCAAACGCTCCTCACACAGTAATGCTTACTTCTATGGGTTCTTCAAGAACAAACGCATAGTGTTGTTCGACACCCTGCTAGAGAACTACTCCCCCCTGAACAAGGACGGACAGCCAGAGGCTGTGCCCGCAGAGGAGTCTGACACTCAGACTGAGACCAAAGCGAAGCCCAAGGTAAAACATACTCCACAGTGTGCTGGCTGTCAACATACTGTGCTTTTGTAAAATATAAAGTAGTTTCAGGACTGCAACTTGAAAGAAACACTTCAGTTACATTTATTCCTTAGCACGTTTCTCCTGATTGCTATACTACTGAGCAGCAATCAGTGATATATACCATGTTAAGAAATGGTGTAGTAGAAGTGGCCAACGAGAGAAGGGTTAAGGGGAATTGGACATGATTAACAAGGATGGGGGGAAAAACGGGTAACTTCCCGACCAAACCAAAAAATATTGAGAATCCGATTGAAACCAATGTAAAATATAATACAAACAATAAGAAATTATTAAGAATAACAAAAGGAACCAAACATCCAGCTTAAGGTCTCTGTAAAACATTCCATGAGTCAGGGGCACGGTCAGGGGCACAGTCAGGGGCACAGTCAGGGGCACAGTCAGGGGCACAGTCAGGGGCACAGTCAGGGGCACAGTCAGGGGCACAGTAAACACCAGCCGTTTTCCCCAGCTCAGAATGAAATTGAGGTTCAGTGCATCCATTAAGTTTTCACAGGGCTTCACTTTTTCCACATTTTGTTTTGTTACAATCTTATTCTGATATTGATTAAATTAATTATTTTCCTAAAAAGTCTACAAACAATATCCCATGATGACAATGTGAAAGAAGTGCCTATGAAATAATTAGCAAATTTATAAAAAATCAAAAATGAAAAAAGTACCTAAGTATTTACAGCCTTTGCCATGACACCCAACATTGAGCTCTGATGCATCCTGTTTCCACTGATCATCCTTGAGATGTTTCCAGAACCTGATTCGAGTCCACCCGTGGTAAATTCAGTTGGCTATTATTTGGAAGGACACACACCTGTCTGTATAAGGTCCCACAGTTAACAGTGCATGTCAGAGCATAAACCAAGCCAAGAAGTCCAAGGAATTGTCTGTAGACCTCCAATAGAGGATTCTATCGAGGCACAGATCTGGGGAAGGGTACCAAAAATATCTGCAGCTTTGAAGGTCCCAGTGAGCACAGTGGCCTCCATCTGTAAATGGAAGAAGTTTGGAACCACCAGGACTCTTCTTAGAGCTGGCCGCCCAGCCAAACTGAGCAATCGGGGGAGAAGAGCCTTAGTCTGTTAGGTGACCAAGAACCTGATGGTCACTCTGACAGAGCTCCAGCGTTTCTCTGTGGAGAGAGAACCTTTCAGAAGAACAACCATCTCTGCAGCACTCCACCAATCAGGCCTGTATGGTAGAGTGGCTAGGCTGAAGCCTCTCTGCAGCCACCTGGATTTTGCCACAAGGCAACTGAAGGACTCCCTGACCATGAGAAACAAAATTCTCTGGTCTGATGAAACAAAGATTGAACTCTATGGCCTGAATGGCAATCGTCATGTCTGGAGTAAACCATGCACCGCTCATCACCTGGCCAATACCATCCTTACAGTGAAGCGTGGTGGCAGCATCATGCTGTGGGCATGTTTTTCAGCGGCAGGAACTGGGAGATTAGTCAGGATCAAGGGAAAGATGAATGCAGCAATGTACAGAGACATCCTTGCTAAAAAGCTGCTCCGGAGTGCTCTGGACCTCAGACTGGGGTGAAGGTTCATCTTCCAACAGAACAACAACCCTAAGCACACAACCAAGATAACAAAGGAGTGGCTACAAGACAACCTTGAGAATGTCCTTGAGTGGCCAAAGCCCAGATTTGGACCCCATTTGAACATCTGTGGAGAGATCTGAAAATGGCTGTGCACAGACGCTCCCCATCCAACCTAATGGAGCACTTGAGGTCCTGCAAAGAAGAATGGGAGAAACTGCCCAACAATAGATGTGCCAAGCTTGATGAATCATACTCAAAAACACTAATTGCTGCCAAAGGTGCTTCAACAAAGTATTGGACAGAGGCTGTGAATACATATGTACATGCTTTTTTGTTGATTATTTGTAGTAAATTTAGTAAGATTTCAAAAACTCTTTCTAATTGTCAATTTGGGGTATTGTTTGTAGAATTTTGAGGGAAATTATGAATTTGATCCATTTTGGAATAAGGGTGTACCATAACAAAATTTGGAAAAAGTGAAGCACTGTGAATACTTTCCAGATGCACTATATGTCTATGTCTAGTACTAACCAATTTTGTGAGCGCATTAGATTTCCACTGATTTTACAGTTTTTTTGTTGTCTGATAGTATTGCACTCTGTGCATTAAAGCCTTACAAACATAAACCAATTTCTGGCACTTCTGGAGAATATGGAAATTACCTGGTATTTGTAGGAGGGAACACGTTTTAGAACTCTCTACTGTTCTCATGTAAAGGCAAATGTTGATTTCTAGACTGAAAATGTTTGTACATGTTTTGTTTTGGTAACAAAAAGCTTGTATTCATAATTTTATTACATTTTTTTATCTATTTTTTTCAGAGCAAGAAGCAAGGCTGCAACAACTCTGAGGTTTTAGCAGTTTTGGGACATGAACTGGGCCACTGGAAGTTGGGCCACACTGTAAAGAATATTGTTATTAGTCAGGTTTGTCAATAATTTCTCAGTATGCATCTGCACATCACTTTTAAAGTTTCTCATTATTGTGACAACATTTCAAGAGGCTGCAAGGTGGCTTAGTGGTAAAGACATCTGATTGGTCTACGAAATGGCCCTGATTCTAATCGGCCAATCGACAACAGCAAAATTAACTTTAATTGCACCTGCTCCCCTTAATTTATATATATCTAGTCTGCCAATCATTTTGGAGTTGACTACATTTCTTTTGGATCTTGTGTGCAAATCGACAACTAAAATAACACAATCAGCGGAAAAGCATATTGTCTAAATTCACTTGTTGATGTCGACGTGTTGTTGATTTTAATTCTCGCCTGCCTCTTCTGTTCCAGATGAACTCGTTCCTGTGCTTCTTTCTGTTTGCGGTGCTCATTGGACAGAAGGAGCTGTTCATGGCATTTGGTTTCTATGAAAGCCAACCTACGTTGATTGGGTTGATGATCATTTTCCAGTTCATCTTTTCACCATACAATGAGGTCAGTGTCAGAACATACGATTGATTCTTTGCACATAATTTTTATGTTTTTATTTATTTATTAGGGGGACTTCCAATGCAGAGTAACCCTATTGTAATTGATGGTATTATTGTTGTTTTTCTCCTCAGTTCAAAAACTCTTAAGTTTGTGGTAAAAGACTTTGAACATGAATTGTTGCTACAGTAAGCAACCCAAAATGGCTTGGCAAAAAAGCTGCCATTTGTACTATAGAGACATGCCCTTTGGTGTACCTGGGTCATTCCTCATGAGAAATGAATTTGCCTTTATCACTGATCTCTGATCTCTCCTCTTTCACTGATCTCCATCCTCTTATTTGTCACTAATGTCCATCCTCTTCTCTGATCTCCATCCTCCTCTTCGTTGTCACTGATCTACATCCTCCTCTCCTCGTTGTCACTGTTTTCCGTCCTCGTTGTCACTGATTTCCATCCTCCTATCCTCGTTGTCACTGATTTCCATCCTCCTCTCCTCGTTGTCACTGATTTCCATCCTCCTCTCCTCGTTGTCACTGATTTCCATCCTCCTCGCCTCGTTGTCACTGGTTTCCATTCTCCTCTCCTCGTTGTCACTGGTTTCCATTCTCCTCTCCTCGTTGTCACTGATTTCCATCCTCCTCTCCTCGTTGTCACTGATTTCCATTCTCCTCTCCTCGTTGTTACTGATTTCCATCCTCCTCTCCTCGTTGTTACTGATTTCCATCCTCCTCTCCTCGTTGTCACTGATTTCCATTCTCCTCGCCTCGTTGTCACTGGTTTCCATTCTCCTCTCCTCGTTGTCACTGATTTCCATCCTCTTTTCTGATTTCCATCGTCCTCTGTCATTGATCTCCGTCCTCCTCTTTGTCACTGATGTCCATCCTCTCCTCTGATCTCTATCCTCCTTGTTGTCACTGATTTCCATCCTCCTCTCCTCTGTCACTGATGTACGTCCTCCTCTTTGTCATTGATTTCCATCCTCCTCTCCTTGTTGTCACTGATCTAAGTTTTGTGTGGAGGAATTCGAGTGGCCTGTAGATAGCCCTGACACCTACCCTATTGAACACCTTTGGGATGAATTGGAAAGGTGATTCCGAGCCACAAATTCTCATCAAAACAAACTAATATGGGTGTGATGGTCAAGTGTTCACATACTTACATAGTGAAAGTTGCAAGATTGTGGACAAAATGGCATATCAGCAATAACAAATTCATGCAAAATGATTATTTGTTCATACCAAATGACTTTTGGACTGTTGATCGCTATGACCCCTATAAACTGTGGGTATGAAAATCAAGGATTATTCTTCGGATCATTTATGATCATTATAGGCAGTTGGACTTGGCAACAGAACAGTCTTATGATTGTCCCCCTTATTTTTTGGTGACCAATATGGACACTCTGAACTGAGCACAGCCGCTTTAACAAATTATACTGCACATATCGCATGGACCACACATTAAAGTGAAAGTGACAGCATTTTAACAATTTCAAATTGTAATACAATGTTGAAAAATGACATACAAACATAACATGGTGCCCTTGATAACGTTGCTTGATTTGATATTGTGTCTGAATGTTGTCATTGAGTGTCTTTTCTTACAGTGTTATTAACTAAAGGATATTATTCAAGATGGTGGACAAAATGCCATATCAATTAACATATAATCATGCAAAATGCTTATTTGTATAACTCTTTGCCAGAGTGAAATATGGACATCATTTGACAATTGGGCATGTAGTGCATCACGTTGGCCATGTTTGGAGTACCCTGAAATTATTGCTCTGCAATTTTAATTATATTTTTTTCTTCCCATGTTCCTCCCTTCACAATTCCCACTAACCCTGCCTTGTCGGTAGCACTGAAACTTTTTGGACAGATCTGTGGGGTGGCGATGGGTGTGCATATGGTTCATCCAACCACATGTCTCCCAGCCACCGATTCTTTCAACACAGAAGCCTTTAGTCAGATCATGCACAGGATGATTACGTTTACCGACTATCATTCCGCGATTGAATTTACAGCTGCCCGATCTGGACACAAGGATTCGCTGGAGAGCGATGTGGAAAGATAGATAATCTGATTTATCTAACCCAAATCCTGGGCAGCGCTTGGCTAATTTTACACCTCCACATCCCCTACAATGGAGAGTTGTGTATAGGGAGAAAACAAATTAAAATCTCTGCGCTAAATTAAAACAAAGTCCTGAAGCCTAATTGAAATATTGCCTTCAAATGTAACATGCTAATCCAAATGCACAAATATCAATTATACACACAATTATTTAATGAATGGAGAACAGTTCTAATGCATAGTGATGAAATGTACTGGCCATTTAAAAAATAATAAAAAAGTAGTAGTTGGTAATGGTGATATTTTATTGGAAAGACTAACAAACCAATTTGTTCCTACGTGATAAAAGTGGGGCCAAATACCGAGGCCACACACTGTCTCCTAAACAAGGCTTTGTGAATGTGATTGATTTATATGGCATTTCGCAGATTATTTTATCTAAAGCAAACATTCTCCCCTTTATACCTTCAGGTCCTGTCCTTCTGTTTGACGGTCCTCAGCCGTAGGTTTGAATTCCAGGCAGATGCCTTTGCGCGGGGCATGGGCCGGGCCTCAGAGCTCTATTCCGCGCTTATCAAACTCAACAAAGACAACCTGGGCTTCCCGGTAGCCGACTGGATGTTCTCCATGTGGCACTACTCCCACCCCCCGCTCCTTGAGCGTCTGCGGGCCCTAGGTGGAGCAAAACAGGACTGACAGCGCCTGAAAGGAAAGCCCTGCCTCATGCCTCTCCAGAGGGGCCAACGCAAGCCTCTTCTGGCCCTCTGAAGTCCACACATTTTTCTGTTTCATTAATTTAGTTCTCCTATATTCACAATTAAGTCATTTTTTGTAAGTTGTTTTTGAAGTTTCACACAAAACAAACGTTTTTTTTTTTTTTTTTACTGTAAGTCAAGATATCTCCTATGATTATTCGACAGCTGGTTTGAAAATGTGTGGTTGAAGCCACAGAGTTAGGTGGTTGTGTTTAGTAAAAGAGAGCATTGTTCTAGCAAGGTCGAGATCCTGGGTTTGGACCGTGGAAGTAGTAGTAACTGTGCAGCAATATGGTTAAATAGATGTTTCACAAAAAAATACCGAAAGGAAATGGTTTCATTACTCTGTAAGCAGTCTATAAACAAGGTTAGCAATCCATGGCCTAACATTTTAGCATTTTCTCTTAAAATCCCAATAACTATTAGCAATTTCTGCACATGTACATTTGTATCTAGAATTGAATTTGATGATCAACATTGATACTTTCAGTTGAATAAAATGTGAAATATGCTTCCTGCATAAGAAAATATCCCTAAAATTATATTTTAAGCACTTGTCTATACTTCTAAGGCTCTTATTTTTGGCAAGTACAGTTTTTAGATTAGTTTTTTTAATCATGTCATATTTGAGACGTTCCTCCCCAGAGAGTAATTCTAAGTGCTTTCTATGAAACCTCAGATGGTCTCTTTTTGACTCCATTGTTGCGGGGTTAAAATAACACAAGTGTACCCCCAGATACACAGAAATTGAATGTATGACCTGGTCGATGGGGTCAGTCTACAGCTGTTTATTATTGGGGTGTGCATGTGAAGACCAGAACTTGAAAAGGTTCACATCTTTTTAAATTTTGTCAAGACTAGTTGACAAAAAACAGAAGTTTTTTTTACAGTTGAGCTGTCTGATTTCCCAGGGATTTGCAAAATGTGGTGACACACGATCACTTGATTTTTAAGTAATGCTTTTGCTAATGATGATAGGAATTCTAAATTTAGGTTATTTCATCACATTTTCCCATGACATTTATTTTAACACACTTGTTTGTAAACAGTGATCTGACTAGACTATATTGTTATAAACAAAATGTGAACAATTTCAGTCTTTCTACATTTGAATGTGGTTTGGAATATTATGTACCGTAATTGTATACTTTTTTAGTCTCTGCGTGTGACAGATGTGAACCCAGTTGACTGTCAGTCGTTGGGGGGGCTGGGGAGGGGGTACAAGTCACATCCACTCAAGTGTGTGCTTTGGTATAGAACAACATACAGTACCTTTCATGCAGGATTTGTGAATAAAGTCTCTCAAAGCACCTGTCTAATATCCTAATAGGTTTTCCTCACTAAAAAACTAAGGCTAAGTTTGGTGGTATTCAGTCAGTTTTTCAGTTGTATGTTGCTAAATGTTTATCTAATAATTTTATAGTAGCTCTACTCTACAATTTGGCAATGGTCATCAAAGTAATTTAGCAGAAGTGCCTGCAGGTTGGAGTACCTCGTGTTCATGTTACCAGTATAGGCCTCACCTCATGCACTTCCTGTGGTCTTATTACCCTGGTTGGGACCAATGAGAGTATACAAGAGGTTGGGACGCACTGGCGTGAACCAACGTCACTTTGTAGAACGAATCGCGTGAACGCCAATGGTGAACGCAAAGCTGTGCGTTGCGCTGTCAGCTATACGACCGTAGCATAACGCACAGGGGTGGACGCCTTTGAAATTATATTTGATTGTTATAGCCCGACACTATTCAAACGTTGTTTTTGATAAGTTTGTGTCTTCACATACTGTACTTTATGGAGTTGTATACTAGTTATCCCTAATAGAGAAATCCAACAACTCCATATGCTCATATATTCATGTATACATTTACACCCCCGTTGTAGATAATGGTGTAGCCCAGTTTTGGTTTATTTTTGGCAGACGAGGTCAAATTGTTTAGTAATATTTGTTTTTGGGACGACATGGCAAGGTTTTTGAGACCTGGGGTTAGGAGTCTCTTCACCACACCTTTGAGGATGGCATCGGACCAGGTAAAACATCTCGTTTGGCGCTTTCCGCAGCTAAATGTAGTCTAAAGTCCAAGTGTTATTGATTGGTGATGTAATATGGCCCTTAGGCTAGGCTAACTCAACATGAATGTTTATCTAAATTCTGATGCAACGTGAATGCAGTTTATGGCAGTATATGTAACAAACTTGGTGTCTAAATAAATTGTCTAGCTATAGTTCATTGAATGCAAGTAAACACTGTTATTTGAAAAAAGATCAGGGTTTAATGTATGCATGTAATTATGTTGCATTTTTTTACCAATTGCAATTAAATAATCTCATGCCGTTAACGATGCACACAATGGTTCGTTATATTCTGTTGTTGCTTGATTTGTTAAGGCATTGTTAATGTTCTCCATGGGACTGTGTGCTCATGAAAATGTGGGTCGTTATTATTTGGGAAATCGATCAACTGGGTGTATGACCGATTTGTATTCAGTCTGTGTTCAAAAGAATTTCATTTGGATGACACGTCACGTGGCACAAGAGCCTTTTTTATATAGTAACAAAAGAAATGATGCAACAATGTATGGAACAACATACCAATCTGATGTCATACGTACTTTTTAATTCAGAATAACGTACCTTTATTAATATCCATTAAACTTCCCCCCAGCTGGGTGAGTTGGAGAAAGGTGCGGGAAAAGGTGGTGGAGGTGGAGGATCAATCCGAGAGGCAGGAGGTTCTCTCGGCAAAAAGCAGGCAGCAGAGGAGGAAATGTACTTCAGGTGAGCTCAGAATAATCCCCATAGGGGTTATGCCCATTTGGTTGCCAAACTGTGGATGGCATATTTAAGCAATAACTCCTGAGGGAGTATGTGGTCAATAATTATTTATAGATGCTTTGTGGTAGTTTGCCAGGCCTGTGTTCTGGGTGTCCTCACAGTAGCTCAGACTGTCCTCATCCCCTTACAGGCGTAAAGAGCAGGAACAGTTGGCAGCGCTGAAGCAGCATCACGAAGAGGAGATTGACCACCACAAGAAGGAGATTTCCAGGCTGCAAAGTGAGATTGACCGTCACAAAGGAAAAATTAGGAAGCTTAAGCATGATGATTAAGATTTTAGTCCATTAGGACTAGTCCATGGGGCATTCTATTTTTTGTATGGCTGAAACCTAGTTTACCTGCCATGCCTGGCAGCGCTGTGGGTGTCTTCTGTATATGCTTGAGGTTATTAAAATAATTGTGAAAGGTTTTTGCTTTGCTTTCAGTTCTTTTATTTAAAAATTGTTCATGTCCAACAATACCCACTGACCTGGCGTTGTCTGCAGGTACGAGCTGGTCGAGGTTGCGGGCATTCAAGTCTTATTATACTGCTTGTTCATAACTGTAGCCTTTAGGCATGCAGTACACTTCAGTTGCATTAAACAATTTGCATTGCCCAGTCACAAGTGCTTGTGGTGTGGGATAAATACCAATACAGGTGAATGCTTCTGTAATGACCGTTCAGCAGGTTGTGCACTGAATTTGTTGTTTGTCTGTTTATTTCTTTACATTATTTTACCAGGAAATTTGACTGAGAACAGCTTCTCATTTTACAGCAACAAGCCTGTGGAGAAGTGGGGGAGAGAGGGGTGAGCCAATTAAAAGCTGTGGATGATTAGGTTGCCATGATGGTTTTAAAGGAGTGGTTGAGAATTTTTGACAACCTAATTTCCAAGTTAGCCAGTGTGTTATCATTGGAGATCATTTTCAACACTTTATCCAGTCCTTCTAGTTGCAGAGTCTGTTGGTGCTAGGCTAGCGCAAGTCAACAGTAACTGTTAGCCAGCTACTAAAAACAGTCTTACCCACTCCACAGTACACCCGAGGGAAATAAATTATAACGCCAGACTATCGATGTGTCTGTGTTGATAGAATAATGATAGATATAAAAATATCCTTGCATGTCAATGATTTCATTAGATTTTGAGGGACTAGTTTCTCAGCAGCGGCAGAGTAGCGGATTGGAAATGTTATCCAGGATACTCTTACGAATAGTGCCGTGGGATCTTTTGTGATTGTAGTCAGAACACTCATTTAACAACCTTTTCCGAAAGACAGCACCCTATGCAGGGCAGATGTCCCCATCAAAGTCCTGGGACATTGGGAATGAGCTTTAGATTAGAGGGAAGAGTGCCCCCTAGTGGCCATCCAACACTACTTCCAGCAGCATTTGTCTCTCTTCCAGGGACTAACAAGACCTGATCCTTAGCTTCAGATGGTCAGAAAATAGTTCACCCTTTTGTCTGTGAACAAGGTGTTAACTCACATTACAACAGACATGTTAGTTTACAAAAGGTAAATGTTCCTGTAAATTTCTGAATTAAATTTTCAACCATCTGCATGCACAGTGCATGTATTTGTCACGTGCTGCTAATTCTGAAGATCTTACTAATGAGATGCTATTGTGCTCAAGATGTTGCACACTAAGGAGGTGCTGTTTTTTATTTCATATTTGTGTCACAATAAAAACATATTTGGCACCTTCAAAGTGTTTTGGTATGTTGTGTAAAACAAATGGTAATATTCCTAATACAATCCTATTTCTTTCCAGGTTTTCACACTTCAAAATGTGTAAATGTCCAAGGGGTTGAATACTTATGCAAGGCACTGTATATCCTATGGAAAGACATTTATATTTAAATGTTATTAATATTGCATATACTGTATTTCTGTTAATTCCCATAGATTCATTTTAATTCCCACTGAAAGTTTCTACTTAATATTCCCTAAAATGTGCCACCCGATGTGCCAGTTTCGCGGATGTTAAACCTAGTCCAGGAAAAAATTATTAAGTTGAATGGAAATCTCCATTGATTTTGCTTTTTTTAGTGGAAGACTATTCTTAATCCTTGTCCATGAAACTGGCCATGTACTGTATGGTAGTCCAATTTGCTAATTCCCTAACCTGAGCTCTACCAATTTATGCCACCTTGTGCTGGGCCTCCAGGCATAATTGTAAATGCTATGACCAGGCACGAGCACTGACCACTGGGATGTAAGTGTTCTGTAAAGCAGCAGTTTAGCCCAATACGCCATATGGAGCACTCTGATTGCTTTCTGTTCTTGTAGTGCAGTGTGTTAACAGTGTTGGGTGAAGCTACTTTTCAGTTACATTCCAGTTACATGTTGTGTTCACAAGTTTTGGGAAATCGCTAAGACAAAATGATCAGGTAAATGGAGTTCATATCTTAAGTAACCTATAAAACAAATAGAAAGAGTAAAAAAATATAAATCGGAGTCACCAGTAAGATATGAACTCCATTTACCTGATCATTTTGTCTTAATTAGGGACTTCCCAAAACTTAGCAAGTAACTGGACAAGCTACTTTACCCAAGACTGTGTGTTAATATGGACAATTTGAGAATGCCTTTGGATTCAGAAACTTAATTGAAAGAAATTAAGCCTAACTAAACAAATTACCTACAATTTATTTATTTCAATTAACAATTAAGTGGCAGAGAATCCACCTATGTAAATGCGTGATTGGCTGTTGCATTCAATAACTGACAATGTACAATGTCCTCAACCAAGTGATTCCTGTAGTGCTCAGTCACTTATGTGGAGTACAATATGTCCATCTTGTGGCTGAGTGGGTAGGATTGGAGGAGCAGGGGTGTTTGTAGGATTTTAAGACAGTTTGGTCTTAGGCCAAAAGGGACGTAAATGGTCCATTGTGTATCGCAAAGGAAGCAGACATTGAGCACAGTTATACCCAGCAAAGGCAAGAAGGAACACGCAGCTATACTGCCTGTTCCTTCTTGCCTTTGCTGGGTATAACTGTGCCCAGCAAAGTTATACCCAGCAAAGGCAAGATGCTATACTGCGTGTTCCTTCTTGCCTTTGCTGGGTATAACTGTGCCCAGCAAAGTTATACCCAGCAAAGGCAAGAAGGAACACGCAGTATAGCATCTACTCCTACCCTAACCAACAAAGCCCTGGGAGCTTGATCATCAAGGCAATAACCCTGCTACACCCCTTTTCTGGCATGCCATGAAGATAGACTCGGTAATCCAGTGTAACTTCATGTGACCCCTGTTGGTCCTCAGAAACACCCAGATAGCCAAAACGGAAGCTGTTCAAAGGCTAAAGTCGTTTTAGGATAACAAATCCAAAAAGTTTTGTTACATCAGAAACAACAAGTGTGCCTTTACAGTGAAGTGCATACTTACAAGACCTCTCCAATTATGCAGTTTGAAGTAGTAATAATTATAATGTATAAATAACAACAATTAAACCCTGGCATGAAATAAGATTTGCAATGTAATATAATAAATACACAGGTATGCAAATATGTGGATTCCTGATGCAGTAGACGGTACATGATACCAGGTATAGAAGTATAAGATACAGCGCTGAACAACAATTATAGACCACTGCTAATTTTTTTCTTAAATCAGTATCTCTACATGTATGGCTGTCATTCCATTACAGTGTGTGTTGAATTCCAACACAGAAACGCCTTATTCTATTAAATGAAGTAGTGATTAGGTAATCACCTGAACTACAGTAAATCACCTGAACTACAGTAAATCACCTGAACTACAGTAAATCACCTGAACTACAGTAAATCACCTGAACTACCGTAAATCACCTGTAAATCATATTTAAAAGTATAAACACCAGTGCTGTGGTCATTACCAGTGGTTCCCAAGCCTCTCCTCTGGGACCTTCAGACAGGCAATGTTTTTATTTTCACCCTGAAAGGACACAACTAATTAAATTACATCTACACATTACACCTCTGACTAATTGAATCAGGTGTGCCATTTCAGAGTTAAAACAAAAACATGGCCTGTCTGGGGGTCCCCGAGGAGAGGTTTGGGAACCAATGGTCATCACTATCCTCTTGCAATAGGACCAGCTGGATGGAAAAAAGTGCAAGTAGTACCTAAAAAGTAATTTACCATGCCAAAAATGTTGACCATGCCAAAGATTGGAAAATGAAAGGTTTGAGTGAGGAAACGAAGAGTGCAATTCTGGCATTACTTACAAGAGAAATACAGTGAGAGCCAGGTAGCTTCCAGCCCTGAAATTTCAAAGACGGAGATTCATAGGAACAAGCTTAACAGACAGCAGATAATGAGGACAACAAAGACCGGCAGAGGGCAAAAACAACTCTCCACTGACATCAAGTGACCTACAAAAAGATTGGCAAGCAACCGCTTGGGTAAACTGCAAGGCGAGGGTGGTTCGATACAGGCTCAGAGGAACAGGGCAGAATTCATGCAGAAAAAAGTCCTTCAACAACAAGAAGGAAGAGTCAGGCTAAGGTTTGCAAAAGACCATAAAAGATTGGACCATAAAAGATTGGACCATAAATGATTGGACCATAAAAGATTGGACCATAAATGATTGGACCATAAATGATTGGACCATAAA